>CAUYPK010011595.1:0-83668 GCA_963574355.1 Loris lydekkerianus | reverse complement strand
TGCAGCCACTTGCCAGTTTTCCACTGTTTTTGTCCTCCTCCCGGGGTCCAGAAGTCCCTTGCTGGCTCCCTGTATCCTCAAAGGGATGATCATAGGCAGATCCCACCAGCCAGAGATGCCTGGAGTCTTGTCTCCCCAGACTCTACGTGCCCAGTTACAAGGAAGCTATTCCTCGGCCGCCATCCTTAATCCAATCTCTCCCAATGCACTCTTTTAAAGTATACCCTAACTTATTGTGGATTATAGTCACTTTGATGTGTTATCAGATGTCTTCATTTTAACTATCTGACTATATATTTGTACCCATCCACCATTCCCATTTTATCCTCCCTGCCTGCTACCTTCCCCATACTCTAGGAACCATCACTCAGCTCTATCTCCATGAGATCAATGTGAGAACATGTGAGGTTTGTCTTTCTGTGTTTGACTCATTTCATTTAACATAGTGTTCTCCATTTCCATTCATGTTGTTGCAAATGGCAGAATTTCATTATTTTTGTGGCTATATAATATTCCATTCTGTCTGTGTACTACAATTTCTTTACCCATTCATCGGCTAATGGACAATTAGGTTACTTCCATATCTTAGCTATTGTGAATAGTGCTGCAATAAACATGAGAATGCAGACGTAAGTATCTTTTCAATATACAGAATTCACATCCTTTGGATATATACCCAGCAGTGGGTTTGCTGGGTCATATGACAGTTAGTTCTACTTCTAGTTTTTTTGAGGAGTCTCCATATGTTTTCCATAGTGATTGCACTAATTTACATTCCTACAAACAGTATATGAGGGTTCCCCTTTCTTCATCCTCACTAGCATTCATCATTGTCCATCTTTTAGATAAAATCCATTTTAATGGGGTGAGATGATGCCCCAATGAGATGACCCCATTGTCATTTTGATTTGCATTTCTCTGACTACTGATGCTGAGAATTTTTCATATACCTTTCAGCCATTTGAATGTCTTCTTCTGAGAAATGACTATTTAGACCCTTTGCCCATTTTTAATATAATTATTGTAATTTTTAATTTGTTATTTCAGGTTCTTTCAGGGTACAAAGAATTAGGTTACATTGTTTGCATCTGTTAGGTAAAGTCCCTCTTGTAGATTTTTTTCTTGTCATGCTTTTGGAGTTCCTTATGTATTATTATTTATCTCTTGTCAGAAAATTTGCAAATATTTTCTCCCCTTCTGTGAGTTCTCTCTTCGTTTTGTTGATTGTTGCATTTGCTGTGCAGGAGTTTTTTAGCTTGATGTGATCTCATTTGTCCAATTTTGCTTTGGTTGCCTGTGCTTTGTGTGTAATCACTCAAGAAGTCCTTGCCCAGACCAATGTCCTGAAGCATTTTCCCCAGTGGGTTTTTTTTTTTTTTTTTTTGTTACCAGTAGTGTCTTAGTTTCAGGTTTTAGATTTAAGTCTTTAATCCATTTTGATTTGATTTTTGTGTAGCTTTGTAATATAATCTGAAGTCAGGTAATATGATTCCTCTAGTTTCATTCTTTTTGCTTAGGAAGGACCCTGCCTTCCTAATAAGCATCATTGCTGTTTTAGCGTAGAAATAGATAAACAGAAGGTGTGGACACTAGGGTGGGGAGAGATGAAGACAGAAATGGTGAAAAGTATTTTACTTAATTGACTTCTTAAAATTTGTACACATATTTGGGAGAAAATCTTTGATGAAAATGAAGAACTTTGTATCAAATGAAAACTATCCCTTGTCCCAAGATCAAAAACTGTATTTTTTAGTATTGTTTAGTATTAATATGTGTCTATGGTAAAATGATCTAGGAGAGATGAAAAACTCAATCTCTACATACTTCTTTGATATTATATTTAGTAGTATGGATTTAATTTTGACTATAATTATTCATCAATATAATGAATGTTTTATGAGCTCATATAAGAGGGATTAAAAAACTGTACATTCTGGAACAATATGGCTTCTGGGAGGCTTAGTCTTATAAATCGAAATATTAGTCTTTAATTCATATTTAACAATTTGTTAACTATATCAAACATAGCCAAAACTGATCATGATATAACTGCACATATTTGTGGAAGGTAGTACTCTATTGCCCAGGCTAATTTCTCAAAGGTTATCATTTCTCAAATTCTTTTAAAATTTACTGTAAATTATTACCTCAAATAAAGTACAGTTTTTATAATAAAAGATTATATTAAAATTAGTAAATAATATTTAATTTAATAAATATTGTAATACAAAAAAGAAAATTGATCTAACTTGCCAATACTTTTTAAAGCAATTTTCAGCAAATTAACCTTTCTGAACCTCACTGCTTCTTTATCTACATAATGTGATTTATTAGATAAGCCTTAATATCTCTTAGACTTTCTTAGTATATTACCCTTTTTTGTTGAAGAGTTGAATTCTTAAATATTAAAACATCATCAAAGCCATTTTGTAGGTCTCATAATTTTATAACCAATGATCAAAAATTGTAGCCTTGGTAGAGGTGATGATGGCTATGGAAGGGGAGAGGTCAACCTGGAGCACCTCTTCTTTAAAAATACTCTTTGACTAAGAGCATAAAACTCTATGCCAATAAGAACTCATTTCTAATTTATAAATGAAAAGACTTATTGGGGATCATGCATGCCTTTTCATTTGGTATTCCTTTTTTTTTTTTTTTTTTTTTAAATCAATCAGCTTGAAGGCTGTTTAAAATCATCCCTGAATAAGGGAAAGAAGATATATCTATTTCCCTATTTCCCAAAGGGTAAAAATAGTATTTAGCACTATCTAGCAAAGGAGAATTATTTAGTCTTAGTTGAGAATGGTAATGAAATCAGGATTTGAATTTATAGAATCTCCATCATGGCCCCTGTGTTTTATGAGGTGTGAAAAAGAGATACTCTGCTACTATGCATCATAAGAAAGATTATTTTAATATTGTACCAAAAAAATTTAGCATAGTCTACTAATGCCATAGTCTTCATGAAAGGTGAAAGATAAAGATTCTTACACCATAAAAGCATCTATTTTTGGAACAGAATAAAAAGAATTTTAACAAATAGAAGTATCTTTTTAAATTATTTCTTTATTATAAGAATGATGCATGTATACTGCAAAATTTTAGATAATATTTAAACTTAGAATTTTAAGGTTTATTATAAGCAGTTTTCTTTTACTAATGTGACTAGTCTTCCAGGAATAACAATACAATATGTTACAAAAATGGAAGAGACAATGAAGCCTTTAACAGGTCTCCTAAGGAAAACTGTTTCAATAGCAGTATAATTTTTTTTATGTTCATTAGGTTTCAAAAAGTCAATTACCTGAATCAACTGTCTATATTTGTTGCATACAATGTGTGCTCATGTGTGATGTCCACCCAAGTTTTTTTGTTCAAACTTTTAGGAAAAAAGACCTTTTGTATAAATTTTTAAATTCTAAATTTTATTTGCTCATATGTAGGTAGTTGTTTTCTGTATTATAAAGGTAGTTTACCATTTATTTTCTAGGAAATTTTATGTAACAAATAATTACAAAACCAAGAACAGATACAAAGTGCAGGACATTTTATGTACCAGTAACAAACTTATGATACTTATGCGTCATAGAAGGCCAAAAGCTCTTCATCTCTGTCAGTACCAGCAATATCTATCTTCTTTGATTTCTATATTACTAGTGTTGTCTAAGGCATCACTTTCCTCATCCCGGTAAATTTCATCACCCTCACTTCCATCCATAGCATTGGTGGTGCTGTATTTTTTTGTTGTTGTTTCAGGTTAATTTAATTTTCTTTAAATACAAAAGAATTAGGTTATAATATTTGGATTTGTTAGGGAGAATCCCTCTTATAATTATGTCCTGCCCCCAAGAGGTGTGCATACACCCTAACTTTGTGCCTATTAAATCCCTCTCTTTCCTCCCCTCTCCCTGCTCTCTCATTCCCTCACCCCTCATCTTGAATTGATTTGAGTTTTTCCTCTTATGTGGGTGAGTATTAGCTGGTATACTGCCTTTGTATTAGCATTGGGAACATTGGATTCTTGCTCTTCCATTCTTGTGATACTTTACTAAAAAGAATGTGTTTCATTTCCATCTGGGTAAATACAAAAGATGTAAAATCCTCATCTATTTTTATGGCTGAAATAGTATTCCATGATATACATATGCCACAGCTTGTTAACCCATTCCTAGGCGTGGTCTGCATTTAGGGTGTTTCCACATTTAGCGATGCTGAATTTTTTAAATGATTTTACAGCCACTTCCTTCTTGACAGCATGCCACAATGTTAGGATCCAATCACAAACCTCAGTGATAGATGCTTTCCTCCCTCCTTCCCTCATTTCTTCCTTCCTTCCCTCTTCCTTCCTGTCTGTTGGCCTGTATAGAGTGCTATAGTATCAAAGCTCACAGCAACCTCAAACTCTTGGCCTCAAGTGATTCTCTTGCTTCAATCTCCCAAATAGCTGGAACTACAGATGTGAGCTACCATGCCCAGCTAGGTTTTCTATTTATAGTAGGGACAGGGGGTCTCACTCTTGCTCAGGCTTGTCTTGAACTCCAGAGCTCAAGCAGTCCATCTACCGTGGCCTCCTAAAGTGCTAGGATTACAAAGTGTGAGCCATCACACCCGCCTGATGGATTCTTGATTCTGCATGTAGGTATTAAATCAGTAACAGCTGACTGCATCCATGACGTCCACTCATTCTTCAATAGGCCTTTAGGGGCTTATTTGTTGACGCATCAAGTCGGCAGCCCACCAGGTATCACAACAAGCTGGGTTTTCAAGTCTGTAGCGATTGCTATTACACTTTGGCAACATGTGCTTTGAAGTGATCAAAAGTCAGCAAAGCTCTTCTTTTTAGTAATCTTCCAGGCCTTTGTGACTAGACTTTGTTAAACCATATTTTCATGTCTTCTTCATTCACCAATGCTTTTTCATGCACATGGATAATAATTCCACTAGGAATCTTTTTTTAGAAACATTTTTCTTTTAAAGATGATCATAGGTGGTAGATTTGTCCCATTTGCACAACAGGCTAGAACAGCAGTGAAATGTGTTTCCTCATGTCAACTAATTTTGATAGCCATGGTTTTGGTCCTTTGATGTCCACAGTTCTGTTCTGACACATCCAGTATGAATGGGATCTTATCCAAAGTTGTGTCTTTTGAAGATTGATGACATAAGAATGAAATTTCAAAACTTGATTCTCAGAGGCTGCTAGAAGTTTGGATCGTCATGCTAAAATATTCTCTTTTCTTAAAGTTAAAGCACCACGTAGGTGTCCCTGAGAAGTCATCAGTGTTTTTTTCTTAGGCAATCCTTTTACCTTCTTCTTGTATCATCTTGGTTGAAACAAAGATCCCACTTTGATGCTGCTCCAGCATCAGAATCTAGGTCTTCACCTCTTGCCCCACCTCCAACCACTTTGCAGGTTTCCCTCATGTTGCCTTCTGTCTTGGCATCTGAAGGTTTTCTTCATGTTGACTCCACAGAGGACACTGTCTGTGGAAGAAGGTCCAAAGTGTCTCTAGGCATCTCTGTTGCCATGCTTTTTAGCATACTTAATAACTGTTAGCTTGAAGCTTGTAGCGTGTGAAAATCATTTGACATGTTCCAAGAGATTTTCCAGTAATTTTTGTAAAAATATGAGCTAGATTTCCAGCTCCTGCATGAAACTTACAAAGAGAAATGCATCATTCTTCGTTGGCTCAAAATGCTTTTATTGGAAGTTCATTGTAAGTTCAATAAAACCAATTACCATATTCCAGGGTATTATTTTACATATGGATATCATTATTATTTTCTAGAGTTACACTTCTAATGCATAAGTATAAATAAAAGAATTAAAGACATTTATATAGATACAGAATTAGTACTACCCATATACATGTACATATACCCATATACATCCTTATTTTCCCTCCAAAATTTGGGCAAAAAAGTGCTCATTATATGTAACAGAATACATTATGTCTAGAGAATTTTTTGAAACCTTCTCATCATTTAAAAGTAAGTCTAAGAAAGGTACATTTAAAAATTTAATAACCCATGACAATTTAAAATAATTTTATTTAATATCATATATTGTGTATAGCCTCTTATAATACATCACTGAAGATATATGATATATTATATGTAATGTACCCTTCACTGTGTATTTTGTAACTATTCTATGTAGGGCCCCAAAGGAGATCCAGGATTTTCCCCAGGTCAAGCTGTTTCTGGAGAAAAGGTAATTATATGTCTATGAAATAAAATCATGCTAATATATTTCAAGCATTTTAAAACCATTTTTATTTTTTAAAATATAAATATCGTTATGGTATCAGAGAAGATATCAGAACCACTGGATTTTAGTGAAGGAAGACATATTTGAAGAATTAAGTAAATGATATCATTTTAACATATCGATTTAAACCTTGACATTAATTTTATGTAGCATCTACTATGGCCTGTCATTGTGCTAGAGCAAGGTGTGATCCTAACTGCAAGGATTTTGCTGTTGATATACACGCACACAATAATATATAAATTCCAACGACTTTTTGCATCATTTTATAATGGTTCCATTTTAAGATACTTTATCTTCTTTAAATATCATAGTAATGCTCTGTGAGAGAAGCAGTCATCATTATTTTGTTTTCTAGTTGACAAAACAGAATTCATAGATCTTAAATGGCTTATTACATGGATAGAAAGTGGCAGAGTTAATGATGTACTCAAATTTTCTGACTTCTAGTCCAGTGTGCTTTTCATTTTATAATAATGGTCTCAATACAGACATATACACATTTTAGATAAAAACTGATGTTTTTACTAGAGATAGCAACAAAATCTTTATTGGGAGGAGGATGCTGTTTTCCAGTGAGGATAAATACCAATGGAGTCTTTAGGAGGACATCTGAGAAGTTTTGTCTAGACAAGCAATTTATAAATGCGGTGTAATTGTAGGATCTTTTGTTTATGTGGTATACATTCACAAACTTTAAAAATCCCTGAACAATTTTGGTGGTTCCTAGGTTGAAATAGAATCTTTTCTTTGCCTTCCAAAAAATCTTATAAACTATTTTAAAAAATCATGTAATAACTCTATAATCATCAAAAAACTTTTGTTTTATTTTTTAATTTTTTTATGGACATGGAATAGTTGTACCTATTTGGGGGAGGCATGTTCATTTTTTTAATGTAGAATTTTGGGAATTGTATTCCTGTGATGGAACTAAATTCACTGAGTCTAAATTACTTAGAAGCAGAATGGAAATTTATTACTAGCAACACCATTTTTCATTAGTCTTTTAATTATTATAAGAAAAAATATCTATAACCTGAGAAATATAAATACCATCTTTTAAAATATCAAAATATAGCATATTTGATTTCTTACCTAAAATTTACAAATTAAAGTCCCACTCTGTTTTGGTAACTGCTTTAAATAAAACTCTCAGATTAAACATTCATATTTATATCAAAATCTTGGTTTTATCTTTCTTTGTGGCTTTTTTGTATAAAATACAGGGTGGTTTAGAAGAGGATTGGAGACTTGGAATCATGTCAGATTTTTTTATTTTACTTTTTGTGTTCCTCATATACTAATTGTAATCAATACTATGTAAGAGAAATAGTAAGATATAGAATTTAATAGCATGTTGTCACTGAGTAAGTGAAATCTAATTTTAAAAATTGAGAGATGGTATTTCTAAAATGATAAAATTTGAAAGCAATCTCTTAGAAATTGTATTATATTTACATTGAATTGGGTTCAAATATACTGAGGAAACAGGAGAGTAGTTATACACATAAATCTGAATACAAATAAAAGCAAACATTAAATTGGTGGGAAGAAGGGAGCTGGAAAGTAATTTTAGCCATCTTTACTATAAATACATGGTCAATAATGAAACAATGAAAGAAACTCCCAGACTGGTCTTTTATCATGTAACATTCACCAAGTAACATCTATCATGGACCATATGCAAACTACATACTCCATTCCTTGTGGGCCATCAAGGGCATGCCTATATAGTTTTTAAATAGTGCAATTTAAAGTAAGAGGACATCATCATCATATCAACACCACCACCATCATCATCATCCTGACTTTTCAGATGGAGGCAGAGAAATTAAAGGATTCATTCATGATTAGAGCTACAGGAAGGGGGCCAGCCTGCAGTCTCCTTTTTCCTGGTGCAGTGTTCTTTTCCTCTTATCGGAGTATTAAATGTTTAAAAACAAACACCTTGTATAAATTGGTCATCCCATTGTAAATGGAAGCCCTCCTAATAAAACTCTGAGAGGCATTAAAGTGCATATTAGAACAAATGGAAAAATATTCCATTGTTAATAATCAGAAACATGCCTTTGTTTTAATTGATGACATATTAGAATATGAAACACACTAAAAACTAGACAGAACACACGGAGGAGCTTTTGTAGGATTATTACCTAAGTAAACTGGCTCAAAATGATCCACGCATCCATGTTTACTTTCACCCTACTCTTTTTGACATTATTCCCCCCCCTCTGTCAATTCACACAGCCTCCCTTGTCACTAGCTGTCGCTCGTACCGCCCGGACACTCCTTCCCCCTCACCCCTGTACTTTCTCCTTCCTTCACTGAGATGGGCTCGTAGGTACTCACCAAGGAGGACGAAGACAGTCTCAGTCAGTAAGATCTCGTCTGTCCAAGCTAAACACACGGACTTCCCAGTAAATTTCCACTTTAATTACTTCCTGGGGTAATGTGCTATGGTGGGGTAAGCACAGTAGCAGTTACCAGCCCAGCCCCGGAAACGGAAGGGCCCCTGCTCTGGTCCCCACCTGAACCCAGCCCGGCCCTTGACTCCCTGGAGCTTGGGCCTGGGAGTCCTCACAGGGAAGGGCTGACACCTCCCCAGTTGCCTCACAAAAGCACTGTGCAATTTTAAAGGGAATTACTCTATATATTTTTAAACAGAGCCTTTTAAACTTGAGCTGATAGGAAGTATGTAAGATCATTACTAGAGAAAAGAAAAAAGAACATAAGAGAAAAAGGGGGCAAGTGTATGGAAGCAGGAAAACATGTTCTGGGTAGTAACATTAAGCACGGCAAGAGACAGTTGCTGGAACCTCAGGGAAGGGGGCAAAAGGCTCTGAGAATAGGTGAAACTTAAACCAGATTGTGGAGATCAGAAATGAATGTAGTAAGAGCTTGACATCTAAAATTAAAGGCAGCTGTAATTTTCAAAGGAGCTCTAATTTTCCATTCTCTTTCATGACATAGAACCTCTGTGCTTTGTTCATAGGGTGAGCGAGGCCTTTGTGGATTAATGGGGTCCCCTGGTGTGCAAGGTAATAAGGTAAGATGCTATTTACTTTGACTGAGATGTCATATGGATCTGGGAGCTCTTCAACTGCTATGATCTCATTTTGAAGTTGAGCTCAGAACCAATGTTTTAAGTTCCTTTTCTCAGCAATAGGGAATTAGGAAGCTATACTGGTCCAGGAAAGTGGTGCCTGCAAAAGGCAGGATCTCATGAAAAATCAAAAAAGACCCTTCAGTGGATGACACGTACAAAATTCACGTGCAAGAGGAAGTCAAAGTCACTGAAAGAATATCAATCCTTTCTTCTTTTTAAAGTTATACGAGTGCAGTGACCTACTTCTGAAACTGTGAAGTCAATTGATAACTTTTATATGCCAAAAGCAAGGCTCACTTGCTTATAGGTATAACACTTGGATTTTTAAGGGGTTCTCATTTTACTGGGAAATAATCATCTCTGCCATGATGTATATACTAAAGTGAGGCTTGAAGGGTAAGAGGGAGGTAAGGGTTGGTGGTAGTAAGATGGAGTAGTCAGATGCATGACTAGGCTTTTTCTGAGGTAGGAGGGAGTCCTGATACAGCTGCTATAATTATTTGATGAAACATGTTGTGCAGTTTTCTGGGTTCACACAAGTATACATTCTTTTCTATCTGTTCAACTTGTTTTTCCCAAACATTACATTGTTCATTTTTTGAAGGGAATGAGGAAGTTACAAAATTTCTTTCTAAGGTAGTAAAGGCTCCAGACTATTGTAGGACAGTATTTGGCTTGATGTAAATCTTTAAATATATATAGTGATGAGCGGTGTTGGTGTCTTACTGTGCTGATTCTCTTCCTCTTGGGACATTTAGGTTGCAGGTAGTATTCAGGCTCTGGGTACTTGGATCAACTCCCATCTGTGATTTTCTAGGTTCTACCAACCTTGGGTAGGTTGCTGACCCTTTCTCAGATTCACTCACCTCATCTCTAAAATGAGAAGATAATACTATAAGTAGTCCCTGAGTTACAAACATCCGACTTATGTGTAACTCTCACTGAGTCCCTGGGTTACAAACATCCAACTGACGTACAATTCACACTTACAAATGGTATGGGTAATAGGTAAATATGCTGGTCCCAACTTACATATGACTTCAACTTAAGGACAAACCTGTAGTACATACCTCCTTCGTAACCCAGGGACTGCATGCACTCGCTTCCCAGGAAGTCTGGAGGAAGATGTAATGAAATAATCCATGTAATACAGTGTCAGACAAATAGCTGCCTTCATAAATGTGAACCATCAAGTTATTTATGTGGTTTTGGAAAGAATACTGATCTCCTTTGTTTTCCATCATAACCCCTGTTAAAGGGCCGGATTGTAAAAGGATGAAAAAGTTTTGATCTTATGAAGAGGATTTTCTGTCCGGTGACTACACCATGATTTTTATGGCCTTCAGGCTGGTCTTCATGTGAGATAGTACTTAGAATCTGATAACTCCCTTGAGGGTGTGGGTTACCGCCACAGAAACATGTCATAGCAGAGTGATCATTTCTGACAGAATTAGTCTTGATCTACAGTCATGAATCTGTTTAATGCTACTCCGTATACTTCTGACTGCTCATGTATCTCTTAGGGAACTGTACTGGCACAGCCTTAAGGAAAGAAGATCTATTATAACAATATGGATAGGATCTCAATTTTTTTTTATGTCAAATATACAATTGTGTGAAGTGTCCTATAATGAGATTTCATATAAAAGAAGAATAAACTATTTTCTGAGGTTAAATGATACCTGTTGTTTATGAAATTAGCAGTTGAAAAAGGTAAACACAAATGTTGGTTAGTTTCTTTCTGTTTTTTTTTTGTTTGTTTGTTTTTGGCTGGGGCCGTGTTTGAACCCACCACCTCCAGTATATATAGAGCTGGTGCCCTACTCCTTTGAGCCACAGGTGCCACCCAAAGATTTTTCTGGGCGTTTTTTGTCTGCAGTTTTTGGCAGGGGCTGGGTTTGAACCACCACCTCCTGCATTTGGGGCCTGCGCCCTGCTCCTTTGAGCCATAGGCGCCGCCAGTTAGTTTTTTTGTTGAGGAGAATATAACATGCTATCTCTGGGAAGAAATATTACTTGGAGACAAAAGAAAAAGGACTTTGATTTTAATTGTTAGAGCGGATTATCATTTTAACTTTGAAGTTGTACTTACTTAAAGCAGAAGATAATAACTTCCTGGGTATACGTTATATGGCCCATCAGTATTTTAAAATATTAAGAAGTGTGTGTTCTTCGGTCTGTGTAAGTCTGATAAAGTGAAACAGAAACATTATTTTAAACAAACTGGGCCATGAATTTAATATTCTTCACATAGTTCTTTTTTCTCATATTATTTTTTAAAACCTATTTAAATTTGGCTTATTATTAACTAATAAAAATGTGGGTCCTATGTAGAAGTCAGGATTCTTGATGTATTATCAGTTAGCAGCTGTCACTGAGTTTTCTCTAGAGAAGATTTCATGGAAAGTATTTAGAAACCGAATTGTTGTGTGATAAATGAAACATCCCTGGTTTGCTATGATTTGACAGAAGTTCAGAACAGTGTTGACTATTTGAGATGCTCTTTGATGTCTTTCTGAGAACGTTTTCCCCTTTTGGAAACTATATCCAGATTATTGAAAAACTAGTATGATAGACATATATTCCAAATGAGCGTGATATACCGTTACTCTGATTTGTATGGAAGAGGAAAGGGAAATTCTGGTTACTGAATAGAATGTTTGGGTAAATTACGAGATTTTTTTAAAATAAAATTAACTAATGTGGCTCAATTTTTGGACCACTTAAATCACACAGAATTATTTCCTACTAACAGGATGCATGCTAGGAGAACCTAGAAAATAGCTCTGTAACCTAGGAACCCCTATTCCTTTATCTTTGAGTTCTCCCCCCATGTGCTAGCTGACTCCTTAAAATCAAGGTGAGAACTTAATCATTTTCTAAGCAAGAAAAATAAGATAAACCTAGAGAAGTTAAGGGAATTGCTGAGTGTCACTTGTAGAGTTATGGCAGGATCAAAAGACACAACTTACTGTTACAGAATCAACTGTGCATTTCACTGTTCAGTGCATATTATGAGAGATGAATAAGATACTTGGGTTTCAAGTACTATAAAGTAATTACATATTTTATGAATTATTATAACTTTTATGAATTATAACTATTACTAATACTTAAAGTAGCTTTTTTATTATGTGCAATGTTCCAGTCTCCCTCCTGAGCACTGTTTCTTTTAATCTTAAAAACAATTCATTGAAGCCAGGAGCAAAATGCCTATAGTACAAGATACTCAGGAGGCTGAGGCAGGAGGATCTCTTGATCCCAGGAATTGGAGGCTGTAGTGTACTATGGCTGTGTCTGTGCATAGCCATTGTAGCCTAGCCTGGATAACATAGCAAGACCCTATCTCTTAAAAATGTAAAATGAAAAATTACCTATTGAGATAGATACCAGATTCAGTATGATGAATAAGTTAGTTGAATTGTCCAAGGGTTAAATCATTCACTCAAGGCCGTACAGCTATTAATTTGAAGATTTAAGAGTCACCTCCAGGCATGTTTAACACATACGACTGTGGTCTTAATAGCTTTGGATGCTGCTTCTCTTTTAATTAATTTATTACATCAATATTAATGGGTATTTAAGATAGATATGGGTATTTAAGTAATTTTGTCTCTAACAGGCATGCAAGAGGAACATGATATTGTTTTTCTTGAAAGCCAAGGGAACAAGTTTAGTTTTGGATGACAGAAGAATAATGACTGCATTATTCTTTTTCTCTGGAAATATCTGGCAATATTAAATGTTTTTTAATATACACTAAACTTAAGTCATTTTAAAAGCTAAAATGGCTTTTACGAAAGTTGGTGGAGCACACTAACTGTTGAGCTGTTCAACTGAAAACTGTAGAACTAAAAACACAAAAAATTAATAACGTAAAACAAGGTTTGAAAATTAGAAGTACCATTGAGATGGTAATAACAAAGCAAACAAAAATAGCGTTTTCTTCAGTCTTCAGCAGATCGTTTTGGTTTGCTTTCTTCCCCATTCTTGTATCCCTTGCTGCCACTTTTTGAAACCAATATTAACATCTTTAACAAGCCATTTCCTTTTCTCAGATTGACTGGTTGCATTGCCACCTTCACGTAACTCGGATTTTCCTAGAAACTGGAGTATATTTTCACTTCTCACTAAGTGTCTAAATTTTTGCCAAAAAGCAGATAAGTTGGATCTGGAGTACATGTTGGGTTGGATGGAAGACAGAAGTCATAGTTGAGCTTGGACTTGAAGTGGATTTTTAAGTTGCTTTTATATAGCTGAGTAGTTGGTATATTAAAATTGGAAGCCTTCTATTTAAAATGTAAGAACATTAGCAATGTAATCAATTGAAACAATGTATGTAGGTTAAAAAAGGTAGGTTAGATAGGAGCAGTTAAACACATCTTTGCATGAAGGTTTAATTCAGAGCAATTGTGAAATATAATGGACATATTTTAAAACATTTTTATGAGGTGGGGACTTGACATCTTTTGTATTAACATGGATGGAATTGAAACACATCCTTCTTGTCTTCTTTTTTTTTTTTTTATTGAGATGGAGTCTCACTATGTCACCCTTGGTAGAGAGCCATGGTGTCACAGATCACAGCAACCTCAAACTCTTGGGCTTAAGCGATTCTCTTGCTTCTGCCTCCCAAGTAGCTGAGACTACAGGTGCCCGTCACAACACTCGGCTATTTTTTCTTGCAGTTGCCATTGTTGTTTTTAGCTGGCTCGGGCTGGGTTCGAACCCGCCACTCTTAGTGTATGTGGCTGGTGCTGTAACCACTGTGCTATGGGTGCTGAGTCTGAAACATGTTCTTCTTAGTAAAGTGTCACAAGAATAGAAAAGTGAGTATCCGATGTACTCAATACCAATGTGAAGCCAGTAGATGATCTACCACATGCCCCCATAAGAGAAAAACTTAAGTCAATTCAAGTTGGTGAAGGGGGATGAAGGGAAGGGAGGAGGGAGGGGGACTGGTGTGCTCCCACTTAATGGGCACAATGTAGGGGTATGTAGCACACCTCTTGGATGTGGGACACAACTACAATAAGGACTCTACCTAATGAATGCAAAAATTATACTCTATTTGTTTGTACCTTCATATTAATCTGAAATTAAAAGAAAAAAGAAACATTTTAATGAATAAAGTATGACAGTATTTTTCTGAGTATTAAAAATACTAACAGTAGTACGGTTGAACTAAGTTTCAGTGATAATTATGAATCAGCGTGAAGTCTTATTCAAGTCTTATCAAGTCCTATTTTGATAGAATTATTTTAATTAATTTTTAGAAGTCTTTCTATTACGTAGGAGCTTTATACTAAATATCTGTAAAAATCTGGAAAGGAAAAAAGAACTAGAGCATCAAGTGGAACTCGCTATAATGAATCAGTCACTCAAAAATCATACAGGTTTCCAGAAACTGTAAGCAAGGACAGCCCTAAAGAGCTATGATAATACTGAACACCAATGAGACCCATAACAAAAAAATCAGAGTTGGTGGACAAATCAATGCCAGAAGGAATGGAGATTTTTATTGTTCCATCATCTCTTAGTGAGATCATCTCTCAGTGTTCCATTATTCCCAAAACTCTGCAGAGCTGTGTTTTGAGTTGCTTCCCAATTCAAGCGTAATACTGAACGTCTAATGCAAATACTGCTGCCTAGGAACTGTGCTGCCACCACGGTTGCCATCCCCTCTGCAATCTGCCGTTCCCACTAATGGCAGGGGAAGCTGAGAACAAGCAGGATACAGTACTGACCTCCCTAACAGACAAGCCAACGGTTGCCAAAGTGGTGTAGCTTGTGGGACTTCTGTGTTCAAAGACACAGCCCTCACTCTGGCTCATGTGATCGAAATTACAACCTCAATGATAAATTCACGTGGCTAAAAGGATTTCTGTTTCCAGAAGTCTTTCTAAAAATTTCTGTGTCCTCAGAATAAGCTGTTATCTTTCATTTAGCATCATTTTGAATTAAACTATCATTCTGCTTTTCTGTATAAGATAGAAAAGGACTACCACTGGGGTTGGAGGAACCAAAGTAAAAGTCCAGTACTACTCAACAGAGGTTAGTGTGTCAATATTACAAGGAGTTTGGGAAAGGGGTTGGCATGATTCTGTTGCACACATGAGGGAAATGTGTTCTAAGAGAGGAGAGGGGCAGAACAGAGAGATTTGTATTGTACTGATCCTAATACTTTGAGTTTCCCCAAGTTCTCCAGCTACTGGAATCATTCTTCTATTTAATATTTTTAAAAATTTAATTAAAATCTTTCTTCTTAGAGCTTTAGGAGATTTGTCCTACCCCTTACCCCAAGAGGTACTTCTATTCTTGTAGTTGTTGATTTTCATCTCATCCTGAATTCTTCTTTAGGGATTCTTTCAGGATCAACTGTGACTATCCTATCTTATCACTGTTTCTCAGTTTTTCTGTAGCTTTCTCTGGTTATTTTGGTCAAAATGTGTTTATAAGCCTTCGTTGTATTCCTCAAGTCCTGTAGTATTTGACAAACTTTACCTGAGATTTACGATTACCTGATTTATAAACTAAAGCTTTTGCAGTGCAGAGAAAGAAAATGTCATATTGGCTTTCAGACCACAATGCAGTAGCATGTAAAGAGAAATAGGTGATGGATTTAGGGGATACACTGTAAGTTGCTTAAGTGCAAGGACTGTGTTCCTTCCACTGTGGTGTCTCAGTTCAGTGTTTGGTACACAACAAGCACTTATTATTAGTGAAAGAGTGAACCCTGCTCGTCTTAAATTCATTTGACCATGCCCCCTTCACCACTTGGTCCTACTGCAATCTTTCAACTTATGAGTTGCTTCTCAAAGCGGGGGTCCCTCTCTGCTGTCTTATTGTCCCTGATTCCTCTGGCTCCAAACATCCATCACTCAGTGGCTTTGCCTTTCACATGACTGTCTACAATGGTTAGCTCACCTTTGCCTCAGCTTCTCCACAATAAATAGAGCAGAAGATCCAGGGAAGTTGCCTCAAACAAAAGAGAAGGTGGTTTTCTTTCTCAGATAAGTTTTGTCATTATCCCTTCAATGCTGGCTGGACACAGTGGCTCACACCTGTAATCCTAGCATTCTGGGAGGACAAGGCAGGAGACTGCTTGAGATCCAGAGTTTGAAAGCAACCTGAACAAGAGACCCTTGTCTTCACTAAAAGTAGAAAAATTAGGTGGGCATTAGTCAGAGCTACTCAGGAGGCAGAGGCAAGAGGATCGCTTGAGCCCAGGAGATAGAGCACGCTGTGAGCTAGGCTGACATCATGACATCCAGCCTGGGGCAACAGAATAACACCCTGTCTCAGAAAAGCAAAAGAAAACAAAACAAAATGAACCTAGATGTTACAGTTGTTTTAATCACATGCTTTGTCCTATAGTCATTCTGCAAACCAATATTATGTAAAGAAGATAAAGTCTCTACCTTCAAGTACCTTCCTGTCTTAAAAAGGAAACAGGTACAGGGTAAGTGTCCCAAATTCTATACCTGAAATATTCAAAAATGTAAAACATTCTGAGTGCCAGCACACCACTGCTAAAAGAACATGCTCTCGGAATGTTCCACCTTTTGAATTTTCAGATTTGGGATGCTCAACTGACATAATGCAAACATTTTAAAATAAAAAAAAGAAATCTGAAACATTTCTTTTCCTAAGCATTTCAGATAAGGGATACTCAACCTGCAACAAAAGTAAACCACAAATGCATATTATGCTTTGGAAAGTGTCATGATGAAGATCTGGACAGGATAGGACACTGTTGAGGGTTGCATAAACTTCCTGGGTTGAGGAGTGGGTGGGTGCAGGGAGCAGAGAGAGAAAGGGCATCTAAGTTGAGTCCTGAGGATGAGCACAAGTTCCCCTGATGATATTTTACTTAGTGAACAAGTCGGTACCTACATGACTTGTTCCATAAACAAAGGCTTGGAGGCAAGAAGCAATTTCTTGTTCCTGAATCTTGAAATGTGAGGCAGGAGGCCTTGGAAATAAAGCTTGAGGAAGAGTCAGGTGCACATTAGAAAGGGGTTTATATGCCATGATAAAGCATTTATCATGCAGTAGAGAGTTACTGCAGGGTTTTATGCAGGATAATGGAGAAGGTAAACCCTCTAGTCTCCACAATTTCACTGGAATTTTGGCAAGTTCTAGAAAGGAATAATTCTACCTTTTTGAAACCTAAAAGTTTGTGAAAGGAGGCTCTTGAGAGAAAAGGAGGGTGATTAACCAGGAACTGTCTTGTGTTGTAGAGAACAATTCCTCATATGTAAAAAACTCTTTCTAAGAATATAAGTGCTTCCCATTATTGGGTAGGGGAGGAAACTCTTCAAAAAAGAAAAACATTCATAGAAAAGGTTGAAACATGGAAATTACAAAGGCCTTGAGAATCTCAATACTTACTTTGCATGTATCCTATATACATAGAGTACCAGTCTCCCTAACAACATGGTTCAAATTTACTTTACCATAATATATTAACTGTGATTAGTTTTATAATGTACAGAGTTTGCTACTGGCTCTTCAGTTCACAAGTCACTACATAAGTAACAGATGAGCATCATGAACAGGTGCATCATTTTGTGATGTCTGTTGGTGATTTTTCATTGTACGCCTGTAATTTGATTCATGCGCAGACTTCAGAAGTATTCGGTTGTGTTGCTTCCTTGTCTCTCAGTGATAAACTTTTGTGACATTTTACAGAGATGTAATCAAAAGAAGTAATTATCTAACAAGAATGATTACAGAGATGAAACAGCATCAAAATAAAAGTATAGTGATAACACAGGAAATGAAGTTAGCATCAAAGATAAGTGGAGTTATAAAAACAACATATGCCATTCAGGAGACTCTACATATGCAGCCAAGGGAACTTAGTGAACATGAACTTCTTGACATAGGAACGTGTCAATCACGTGAGTAACATGATTTGATGTACAGGACAAAGATGTTCCAGAGGAACATCTGGCAAAAAACTTAATATTCGAAGAACTCTTGGAAATATTTTATGACATTGAAAAGGAAAAGGATAAAATGTTGAGAGATGATCCAAACTTAGAAAGAAGTATGATAATTTGCAGGGCATAGAAAACAAGCTTACTTAGTTTGGTAATTCAGACAACAAGAAGAAGGCAAACACTTTCAGACTACTTCTGATAAATTAAAAAAATAGCACTTCGATTCTCAATATTTCTAATATTTTAAATTGCATTGTACTAAATTAATATTAGTTTATTTTTTTTCATTTCCCAATGCTATTATAACTGAAAGTAGGGGAGTTTTTAACATTTTAACAAAAATATTTAAAGTAATGGAACAATTATAAATTCCCATTAATTATTAAGTTTGCTTTGCATGGTTTTGGTTTGCATGGTCCTTTGTAGGGTCCTATACTATTGAGCAAAGTGATGGGGGTCTGTATGTAAAGGATGCTACTATTTTCTTTATGTTCAAATATTCATATAGCCAAATTTTATATGGGATTGTTTGAAATGTGCTTCTTTTGCATCTGCTAATATTTTTAATTTTTATTCATTTTTATCCTTTTCTTCTCCTATGTGGCCATATTTTGATAACACATTTATTAAGGTTCAATTTCTTGTTAAACTAAGTATTAAAACTAAAGTCTCTATACAAATGCATTCTAATCTACATTTATCATTAGAATTATTTGGTAAGTCAATTTTATATCACAACAGAAATTGGGACAGTTCTATAATTGATAGTAAGGGGTTATCTGTTTTGAAATATAATTTATAAATTTTTCTATTGGTATTCCTTAAGTTCACAGTCAAACTGTAAAACTGTTCACATCAGTTTTGCCCAGAATGTTCATCAGAGAATTATCATATATTGTTAGTTACTGAATGTTTTTTGTTATTCTTCCTATTGGAGTATAAAATAATGACTTGAATAATATTTTCAAAAGACTACATAATAAACTACATTTTTGAAATAAGATGCCAGGTCCTTAGATTGGTCCAATCATTTAGATTGGATACCAAAAGGTGAATGTAGGAGATTTCCCAGGAATTTATACCTTTTGCTTTTTAAAATATACGACTAGTGTTTAAGATAAATGAGGCTAGTATAGTCTCAAATTTAGGAGATAAATAGAATTCTTTATATAATAGTGTTGATAACTTCTGTATATTACCAATATTGCATTTAAAAATAACAAAAAAGTAGTCCTTATTACCTTGAAATTCAACCTGATGAAAATTGAGGTACCATATTAAATACTTTTAGAATCTATTTTTTACATACGTAATTCCCAAGTACATCCAAGACTTTCCATCACTTCATTCATTCATCCATGTTTTCATGGATGTCATCAACTAATTAATGAACACTTACTATGAACCAGCCTCTGTTCTGGGAGCTCAGGATACCACATTAATTAAAATAGGGAGCTGACAGTAAGCTTAAGCTCTTTAAGACGTTTATTATACCATTTCTAACTCTATCACCCTCGTGTAATTTATGATTATCTTTCTCCAAGACTATCATAATAGACTTCTAATTGACCCACTCTCTTCCATTCTGTTCACCCCAAAGCCCCCATCTTTGTGTTAGATCATATGAGGACATGTCATGGGAGACTGAATCTTGGTTTTCTCTGAGATGTACACTGATTTTCTTGAATCCTTTCTATGTCTCCAAGCCTGAACTGACTCTTCTATCTGCCTTTTTAAAATTCAGTGGCAGCTAAATTTAAAGAAAACAAACTAGTGACTTCCTTACAGATTCCACTAATCAAGCAACAAAAAAGAAATTTAGCAATAACTTAGTTCAAGGCTATCATTTTGCAAATAAAGACATTGCGATTCATGATCTGGCTAGTTAGTGGCAAAACTTGAAGCAGAACTCAGTGTACTTGGTCTGTTCTTCAATGTTAGCAGTAAAAAAAAAAAAAAAAAAGCAAAGCATTGTTTTACCTAGGGTCTTTTGAATGCAAAGAATGGAGACTTAGGCTGTATCTCAAGGAAGGCAATGAGTCATTACAATCCTCTCTGCAGCAATGAAGAAAACAGGGATCCCGTAGAATCTAAAAGTAGTTATGATAATATGATTTGGTATCAGGGAGAAAGAGAGATTCAAAGAAGCTCTTAGCATCTCTGAGTATTTTAGCAACATTAGTTTGTGGATTTTTAAATTTTTTAAATTTTGTTATTTTTGTGTGAAACAGAGTCACACTCTGTCCCCTTGGGTAGAGTGTTGGAGTGTCCTAGCTCACAGCAACCTCAAACTCTTGGGCTTAAGAGATTTTCTTGCCTTAGCCTCCCCCAGTAGCTGGTATGATAGGTGCCTGCCACAATGCCTGGCTAGTTTTTCTATTTGTTTTTAGTAGACACAGGGTCTTGCTATTGCTCAGGATGGTCTTGAACTCTTGAGCTCAAGCAATCCACCTGCCTCAGCCTCCCAAAGTGCTAGGAAAACAGGCCTTGTGGCTCACCTCTCTGATCTCTTTCTAATGGCCTAACTGCAAAGGGTCCTGCCAGAGTACAAGCTTTTTCCTCTTCCCTCTAGTCTATTGTTTTATTATATTTTTGTTATTTATATGCTATATAGA
This sequence comes from Loris lydekkerianus, assembly GCA_963574355.1. Classification (NCBI taxonomy): domain Eukaryota; kingdom Metazoa; phylum Chordata; class Mammalia; order Primates; family Lorisidae; genus Loris; species Loris lydekkerianus. Next base: position 62,728 of record CAUYPK010011595.1, on the reverse strand, counting down.
TAAGACAAAAATCATTGTCTCCAAACCTTATCTTTCCTTTTCTCTGTCTTCTCCTTGATTCCCAAGAGACCTCTACTCTTAAACCATTTACTGTTTTAAGTTTAATATCTCAAAAGCTGCCTAAATAATTCCCTTCTTTTTTGTCTGTTGTTTCCCCATTGTCTAATCAAAGTATAATTTCCTTCTCTCATTCTCTAATCCACACTCATCACTCTGATAAACCCTCAGAGATTAATTCTGCATGATTCTTTGACTCCAGTAGACTACATTCTGAAACCCTAAAAACTTGTCTTCAGTTTACAGTATATGAATTAAAAGTTTTTGATATGTATAGACTATGATTTATTATTGCAGGACCTTGAGTTTCACTTTGTTTAAAATCCTAAACTTTTTAAAGTTCTAAAGAAAAGGAACTTTTATTTTATATGCACCAAAATCTTCCAGGTAAACAGTAAGTCACATACATCACTTTTAATTAGAACTATACAAATAAGGTCCAAAAGCTTCTGTAGTTCTCCCAGTCCTTTCTTTCAGCTTCCTTCATGTTGCTCCTAGAAGATCTTTCTTAGAGGAAGAGTCTGTTTTATACCCTTGGTGTGAAAAAGAGATTAAGACTGGATTTTGGTGCTAGTTTTTGGAAAATATTTTTGTTCCTAACTCCCCAGACGACTTCATATTAACCCTTTTGGTGAACCTGTGGGTAGCCTCTTTCGTTTGAGTTGGCTTATTCATGGGGTGTTAATAATGATTTGGATCAGAGAAACTGCCTGGAGGTGGACCAGGTTTTTAATAATTACAAACTAAAACCAGCTTTTAAAAAGCTGCAGCAAACTTAACACATCCATTACTAGATATAAGACTTTTGGTATATAAAGATGTCCTTCATTCTTTATTCAACACTGTGCTACCATTTTAGTTGATAATAAATCATTAAAATTATACTTAATTGACAGATATTAATAAGAATTTATTATTTAATATAAATTAAATTCTTGTTAACTTTAGAAGTTTAAATTTAATAAGAAATACATCAGTAACAATTAAATTTGTATTGATGAGGAAATCAAAAGTTGGAGCAAGTTAAAACCTGTGATTAGTTGTTTGGCTCATTATGAGTTTACTTTTATTTTTTTATCCATTATATTCAGATTTTTAAAAATTAATCTTTTTTTATTAAATCATAACTTTGTACATTGATGAGTTTACTTTTCATAGCATGTCTTCACTTTTTCATTGGCAGGGTCTCAAAGGATATCCAGGGCCCCCAGGACTCCAGGGTGAGCAAGTAAGTTCTAAGACTTACATTTTCTTCAGTGCAAAAGACACATGTTGGGGTGCTACACTGAGGGATTCCTTCCCTTCACTTTTTCTATTTGTCTTCTCAGTGATATCTATTCTAGGAAGTACAGGACTATCTTTTAATTGATTAGCTGCAGTCTTTTAGAATCAAAATCTATAACATAATATTTCACTATTATTCACTTTTACTATTTGCCTAGCATGTTTAAGAATAGTACTTCTTAAACTTTTGTGGTTTTTATCACTTCTTGGCCTTTTGGCTAAGATCAAGTGTAGTATCTGTTCTTATCAGTTTAATATCTGATACGTCCTCTGTCTGAGGACAATATAGTAAATGGATTTTTGGAGCAGGGAGTTAGAACCCAAGGTAAAGGGGAAAGAGGAGGGGGAGAGGAGGGCAGGAGGGAGAACGGGTGAAGGGAGGTAATTGTTGGGACCACACCTACTGTGCATCTTACAAGGGTACATGCTAAATCTACTAAATGCAGAATATAAATGTCTTAACAGTATAACTAAGAAAATGCAGTGAAGGCTTTGTTAACCAGTTTGATGAAAGTATTTCAAATTGTATATAAAACCAGCACATTGTACCCCATAATTCCATTAATATACATAGCTATGATTTAATAATAATAATAATAAAACTTCTGTGGTTTACAGAAGATTCTCTTCTGTGGTTTACAGAAGATACTCTCTGTAATCTGTTTACAGATTCTCTTCAAGAATCTCATAAATGCTGGGAACCCTTTCCCAGAAAATATACATATCCCTACACACCCATATCCACATTTGATTTTTTTGTGCAATATCAGGTGCTTACTTTTTTATTAAAGCCTAATCCACAGCTGTTAGTTCCCAGACCCTTGCAAAGGAAATGCAAATAAGTGTTCACAACAATCCAAATCAGAACGAGGCATGTGTTATCCATATTACACATATGCACTGTCTAAAAGTCTGATTTGGAGCTATTTAAGTTTTGATCATGCTATTGTTTCTCTTTTCCACCAGAAAATAATACATCATTATGTCAAGAAAAAAATAGTCATAGCTCTTGTTTTCGGGCCTGTATGCATAAAACCATGAAAAAGATAGATTAGAAACTGACTAAGGTGACGGATGAAAGAATCACCGTTATGAAAGAATCAGCAAAGAGTCTCAGGAAGCCCTAAAGGGAGGTTCAGGAAGAAATCTGATAGATGATAACTGAGAGAAAGACATGAATGAGAAAAGAAAACCAATTTTCTCTTCAATTACGTGAAGTGAGACGGTACATTCTGTTCAGTCTCTGAGGTATCCTTTTCAAGGTTCTTAATTATGTCAAACAAAGTGATAGATGTATTTGTAGCAGGTGTAATTTTAGTTTCCTGAAGATCAAACAAGTGCTGAAAAGCATTTGAGCATCTGGGGGAGGGGAGGAGGGGTGGTAGGGATTAGTCCCTGGAGAGGGGCAAAAAAAAAATTCCTAGAATACTACTTTGGCAGAAATGTGTGGATTCCAATGAAGGCAACCTGATACTTCAAAAGTAAGTGAAAAACGGGCCAGCTGGTGGTGCTGACCAGTTCTCTCTCCACTGCTCTGTGACCTAGTTCTGGGGGTATGTATGTTATTATTCGGAGGGTAGTATACTTTTTAAAAGAGTCTAAATTTAGTTTTAATGGCTGAAAAAAATGTATTTGGGAATACATTTTCTGTCTATTCTATTTGTTTCCAGAAAAAAAAAGAGGCAAATTTTGTGTTAACTTTGAGGAACTAAAATAGGTTTTCATTTTAACTGTGAAAACACTGTAGACAGAGCATGACCATTTGTTAGAAGATGTTCACTTCTTGAGAGTTGGTGAGTATCTTTAAAATGGTCAGCAAACATTTGGAAAGGTACTTATCTGTGTGAGTTCTATTAATAAAAGCTGTCATTTACAAGCCCTTATTTTTGTCAAACTGTGCTACTGTTATCCTGTTAACAACTTCCAGCGCCAAAATTATCTATTCAAGATGTTCCATGTGTTCCTCTGAAGGCAACACCCAGCAGCACTTGGAGATATTGCAATGATCTCCACTTTTCAATGTTTCTACACATATTATTTTGTCCACACAATAATCCAAGGAGCTGGGTGTTATTATTCTATTTTACTAATAAAAAACTTAGATATAAGAGGATCCATAGTAGCAGGGCTGGGATTCTGAATGAAGTCCACCAACTCAGAGCATGTGTTTTAATGCTTAGAGTGAAAACTGAGATTGGGGCAGGTTTTCCTAATTTCCTGTTGCTAACTTCTCAAGGTGCTAGTGATGGGATCATATCTCTATTCTTCCATCCTATCTACAGATTTGAATGAGCCAACTATATTTTAATCTTTTAAGTGCAGAATGATTTGAGTCATGGTGTTTGTTTGAGTTTTTGTTGTTGACGCAGTGCTTTTAGGGTGTGGTTGGCTCAGAATATGTTTATTTCATATAAAGGCTATGCTAAAGTCTTGTTTACTTTGTTTACTGCTATTCTAGTATAGCAGTGAGTGGAATTCTTTTGTGTCTTTCTCTGTGCAGCTGGAATGTATTAATTAGATCTCTGTATGTTGCCTGAACACCCTCTATGAAAATCCATTCAGAATCAGATTTTGCTTATATCCTATAGGAGACTCGCTTTTTTTCTTTTTTTTTTTTTTTTTAAAGTCAGTCAACCTGTTTTGACTGGGAAAGGAGTGGGGAAGGGACAGTGTTTGGCATTAGCCAGATAGTGGCCTGCAGAGTAAAAACAGCCTTGTAAATTTGTTTCACATTTTTCAATTGGAATGCCCATCTATAAAATGTCGTGAATGTCTGGGTGTAGGCCTGTGTATCTTGGAATTGGATGGGTATAAAGGAAGGCAGTTGTTAATATACTGGAGCAACTCTCATAATTAGATTTTCCTTAGAGCGCTATTGAATGTTATTTTTACATCAAACCCAAAGTGGGGAAGTAGGCTTGAATGGTGGTCTCTGGAATTAGATCTGCTGACTTCGATCCTGGCATCCTACTTATTAAGTGCCTTTCAATTTACTTTAATCTCATTTTCTCTCCTCTATAGCATAGGGCTAATGCTATCTACCTTATGGGGGTTTTGACCACACTGAATAAGATAATACATATAAAATACTTAAAATAGTGCCTGACACATGCTAAGTTGTTCAGTATATGTTATATGAGTAAAATATTATATGTATGTAATACTAAAACAATATTTAATACATAAATACAATTCTGATAGAACAAATCAAATACAATTTGGTAAAGGTATTTACCTCTTAATATCCATTTAACTTAATCAGGCTTGCTGTAAGATTAAACTTATTTTAGGAAGGAGAAGAGAATGGTTATGAAGTTTCCTGTCTCTCTTGGTTGTCTGAGGTGGGTTTGCAGGATAATTGAGAAGAAGAAGGGATTTGATCCAAAAAAGCTACTAGTTGAATAATGTATCAGCTCTGCCTCTAGATTCTAAATATCTTCTTTGGTTATATAGCACTGGATTTTCCCATCCCAGATTTATCATCGTATGATCAATGTCTCATTTAGAGCTCTAATTCAAAATGTTTATTTATTTTTATTCAGCAATTCTGGTTTATTTTTCTTCAAATAGGTGATTTCAGTCAGATAAAGCATGTGCAGGACCCAGTGTTTTTATGGGGGAAAAAAATTGTTTCCAACTTGTATGTTATAAACATACCTAATTCATTTCCTTGGGCTTTCTTTGACTTTGTTGTACTGCTTTATTTATTTCATTTTTTATTTCAGGGAATTCCAGGACTTGCTGGTAATATTGGTTCACCTGGTTATCCTGGCAGGCAGGTGCAGTAACTATATCTACACATCTCCTTTTATATATCTCTTCATTAATGCATTGTGTGGTCTGGTTTCGAGAATTAATATTCAAATTACAGTTGGTATATTTTTAATAAATAATGAATTTGTTGTAAAGAAATAATTTCAAAATTAAAGTTGTAAAAATCCTTTGTAAATTTTACTGCAGAAAGTATTGTTCAACATCATGGGAGTGTGGCTTTTAAACAGGTTTGATGTGATATGCAGTGGAATCTTCAACTAAATGCCCAAGAGTTTAATAATATCTTAAAATGTCCCTGATGCTGATTTTATAATACTGACACTGACCAAAAAGAAGTAGGAGTTAAAACTCTATAATAAAGATCATTTTTAATGAGACAGTTGTAAAAACTTGATGAACAGTATACCACCACCAAATACTTTTATCTGAACTGTTTTTAAAAGGTATGCTAATGATTTAATATTTATTTCACCCTAATTTTTAACTAGTATGTATAGATTAATAAGCAAGTTTTCTTTTCTAGGTTTTCATGAATGATTACTTCTAAAATTAATTAATTAAATGTATAAAATTACATTTATAATGTATTTTTATTTTAAAGAATGAAGGAAATAAAATCACAAAAACTATTTATTGTTAGCAAAATTCCATTTTTTAAGCCTTTAAAAATACCTAGAGATATTATATATTAAATCCTTCCACCATATGATGATACGTTATCTTAAACATGTAAAATATGAATACTTAAACATCTGATCATTGATCTGAAGTTTAAAATGTATTCATCTTTTTTTAAAAAAGTAGGAATTATCTTTTTGCTTTTTTTGAGATAGTGTCTCCTTCTGTCGCCCAGGCTGGAGTGCAGTGGGCCTGATCACAGCTCTTTGCAACCTCAAACTCCTGGGCTCAAACCATCCTCCTGCCTCTGCCCCTCAAGTAGCTAGAACTACAGGTGTGCATTACCACACCCAGCTCATTTTTTAATTTTTTGTAGAGACAGGGCCTCATTATATTGTTCAGTCTGATTGCCAATACCTGGACTTAAGCAGTCCTTCTGCCTTGACCTCCTGAAGTGCTAGGATTAAAGGAGTAAGCCACTTCTCCCAGCCAGAGATTTGTTTTAGAATAAGTTAATTAGAGATGTTTTAAAACAACACAGATAGTTCTCCAATGAGATATAATTTAATTACAAAATATCTTTGTATTTGACAATGTATGTTAATGTACTTTATTTAGATATGTAAAATACAGTTGTATATAGATTATATCCAGTGCCTCTTCTGGTTCTGAAAATCTAAAATTCCTCAAACATTTAGAATTTTCATTAGGTATATGGTGGCCTGAATTTTATAGTTTAAAAATGATACCTCTTTATATATCTTTTTTATTACTTGTGTTTATCAGCTCTTCAAAAGCCCTGACAATGTCTTTTATTCACACTAGGGTTTAGCTGGACCAGAGGGTAATCCAGGTCCAAAAGGTGGACGGGTAAGTAAGCATTGTCATCATTTTGTTAAGCTTGCTTGCATAAAAGTAAAATGAAATATATAAAATACTTAACATTTTTACAATTTTTAGAAGCTTTGAATTTAATTTAAATTTCATGTGCTGTGGAGAAGGCCATTTTACACTGTATTATCTGGGTGATCTGAAAGCCTCCTGTGTTTCTGTGTCTAAATCTCTTGCTAGACATGGAAAATTTTCATCTCTTACTTTGTTAAATAGGTTTACTAAACCTTTTATTCTCTCTTCACCCTCTAGCACCCCCCAAAATTCAAATAGTCCGTCACTTTACAGTGTCTCATATGTCACAAAAGCTTTGCTCATTCTTTTATAGTCATTTTGAATGTTTTGTCTAATTTAATTATTTTGAAAGAACTATCTTCACTTTCTGAGAGTCTTCTGCTTGATTTTTTCTATTGTTGAAGCTTTCACATGTATTTTGTGTTTCATTCAATGAACTCTTTAGTTTTAGAATTTCCGTTTGGTTCTTTTTTTTATAATATCTCTTTGATAAATTTCTTATTCATATCCTGAGTGATTTTTCTGATGCCTTTTTTATTATTTTTTAGACTTCCCTTTTTATCTCACTGAGCTTCTTTAGAATTGAAAATTTGAATTATTTTTCAGGAATTTCTTAAGTTTCTTTTTGATTTGGATCTGCTGCTGGAGAATTATTGTGTTACTTAGAAGGTATATTTCTTTACTTTTTCGTGTTTCCTAAGTCATTATGTTATTGGCACATCTAATATAACACTTCTTCCAATTTTTTTGAATTCGCTTTCATAGGGAAGGACTTCCTTCTAAAGACGAACCTATGGTTTTGGTTGATTCAGGCAATTTGGTTTGAGTCTGAGTGTGCGTAAGTAATGTCTCTGTATGATTTCTTTGTGTGAAACAGCATCAGTTCTATCTGTGGTTTCCTTGGTGGCTTAGAGTACAGTTTTTATTAGAGCCTGTGGTGAATTTTTTCTGAGACCTGGATGCCAAGTAGGCCAGTCTTTGGACCAGTGTGGCAGGAGTTTGCTGAGCATGCCTATTCTTGGGAAACTTGCCCTGGCTCTAATGTTAGCAAGTTTGGGTGGCCAATTCTTAGGCCTCCTGGTGGCTTACTCAGATACTGCTAGTGGCAGCAGTGGGCCAGGCAGGTGAGCATGTTCTCAGTCCTCTGAGCATCTGTTGTGGCATGGGCAGTGGCAGTGGAGGACGACCATCTGGGTCCTGGGTGGTGCATGGTGGTGTTATTGGTTGCAGCATGCTGGGTGAGCCAGTCTCCAGGCTGCCTGGCATGCAGAGAGGTGCCAGCTGTGGTGGTTGTGGTCAGGTCTATAGGCCCAAACTCAGGCCCCCAGGAGTACTGCTCAGATGCCAACAGTGGTGAACTAGACTGGATATCTCCTGGCCCTCTGACTGCTCTGCGTCAGGGTTAGCAAAGCCACTCTAGGCAGGCTTGTCTTCAGGTGCCCTGAAGGTGTGTATAGGTAGCTAGCCATAGTAGGTAGGGATGGGGTGATCTCCAGGCCCTCAGTTGGGAGTTGGGAATGACTAACTGGAAAGGTTGGTGCTGCCTTGAGTAACTGGAGCACAGGTTGCTGTGTAGGAACATATGTGCCACTCATTTCATCTCAGCCCATGAGTTGCTCATGACTCAGCCTCTGGTGCAGTAGCAGATGCCTCTGTTCTGCCTCCGCTCTAGTTACAATGTCTCTCACATCTAAGCCCCAAGGGCAGCAGCCTTTGCTTCTTTTGATCCTCAGCCCTGGTGCCACTGAACTACAGGACTATGCATGATCTGTGGGAGTAGCGCTCTAAAGTGGTGTCTTGCTGTCCTTGCATAAATTTCAGTGAGTGTGGGACCCGGCCTCCCTGTGGAAGTGCCATTGCAACTACCAATGTTAGTTTCATAGCCTGCAGGGGTCAAGGGGCTCTTCCATGGCTAGGATGTAGGAGTCCACTATGGAAATGTGGAACATTGAGGGTCTTACCTTTTCCCCATATTTGGGGATCTCTCTGCTCCCAGCTGTCCCAGCTTAGCGGATTACCTTGTATCATTCTGCTTTCTTGATTTGGGTATTTCCTGTCACTTTTCTGTTGAATTTCATTGGTTTTCTCTTGTTTGATCTATTGAAGTACGATTACCTCCTCTTTTGGTTCTTAGTGGGAGAAGGGCACGTGAAATATCTCTAGTAAGCCATCTTGAAGCCCCTGTCACCTGTGTTTTTGTTTGTTTGTTTGTTTCGTTTTGTTAAATGAAAAGATTAATCTGTAACTTCTAGAAGAAACGTGGTTAGGTGAGGGGATGTTATCCATACTTTAAGTTTAATAATTTCATATTACTTCAAGTAAAATTGTGAGTACTTCTATTTAGAATTACTTCTGGGGTGAATATGCAAATGAAATAACATAAAGATTATTTTCTTGCTTTTAGGGTTTTATTGGCTCTCCTGGAGAAGCAGGACAATTGGGACCTGAAGGAGAAAGGGTAAGTCTATTTCCTTCACATATCATTTCTAAAGTGATATGTTTATGATAATGTATCACAGGAGTTATAAACTTAGATGTCAGGGAAGTCATCTTACTGATTGAACAAACCAGGACTAAGAAAAATCACCTGCCAGAAATATAGTTAGAATTTCTTAAATAATACTGAATTTTGTTGTAAGTAATGCAATATAAATATGTATGATTAGAGATTTTAAATTCAAATTTTAAGAGGTATACATTGAAATATTAAAATATGTAATTATGAAACTTTTATAATTCATTGATCTTTAATTTGATTATAAACTCTTGATAGGTCTTGAATTTGCAGTATAATCTGTGTAAATAATTTAGGCTTAGAAAATGTTTTTGTGTTTAATGTTATAATGAGATAGCCATTTGTAAATGTAGGAAGTCGTGAATAAAGATAAAACCTTTACAAAATTGTTATGCTCAAAAATATTAATCAAGATATTTGTGGTGTTTGGCCATTATATCTCTATCATGTCTAGTTCTCAGTGTTGTACACAGTACAATGATTTCATGTTGCATTCCTTCATTACACTGTCAATAGTAACTTAAAAAAAGTAAAATTGAACAAAACATGTTATTACACTGTCATATACTGTATATACTTGAGTATAAGCCGAGTTTTTCGGCACAAAATTTGTGCCGAAAAACCCGAATTCGGCACAAATTTTGTGCCTAAAAAACTCAGCTTATACTCGAGTATATACAGTAGTTTAAAGTTAGAGAATCATATTCAGAATTTAACCTTCAACTCTATCATTGTAAGTATGCCATTCTGGCCAAAATTTTCACTTCTCGAAAGTGATTTTTGCAAATGAAAGTGAAGCAGATTATTCATTACTAAATGAAATTTTCAAATATATAGTTTTTTGAGTAAGTTAAATTACATTTTCTCCTAATTACTTGTGAGTATCCCTGCAAAGAAGAAATATTTAAAGGGTTTAAATGTGCTATAATGGCCATCAAAATATCTAATCTTCTTTGTTGAGAAGGCATGAAGATTTTTGTTTGGTCAACATAGCAATATATTTCTTTCAATAGCAGAAACTGTCTTCAGCATAATACTGTAACGAGGCCACTTAATCTTCATGTAGTACAGCAAAATAATAGAGACTGTATCTCATCAATCATGCAAAAAATTGAACTGCTTTTTTTGACCTGAAGGTGTATGTCCAATTTACGTTGTCAATTACTCTGCTGCTCATGAAGCAATCTTTTTCTGACCTGTTGACTTAAACTTATTTATAGTAAATGATTTAATGGATAAACCAAAATTATATGTCCTTGCAAAATACTGTCATTTGGATTTAAGGATCTTAAGCCCATTGTTGACACTAATAACATGGTGCTATCATCTCACTCACTAAATTTGACCAGTCTGTATGAAAATATCAGGACCTATCTCAACACGTACATGTAAGACCATTTGTGATACTGTGTGTATAATGGATACTATGTCCTAATGTTACTTGACTTTTACCAAATGCCAAAATAACCACTAAAACTATTAATTATATAGCTAAAAGGGCATTATTATGTTATGAAACATTTCAATACAAAAAAGCACAAGAAAATAATGTACAGTAATGCAAATCACTCCTGGAAATAAACAGAAAAAGTCCTTCTGGAAGTCAGTATTGCACAAATATATATGTATTGTGTATAAATATATATCTATACACATATGAAATATGTACATATACACACATTAATATGCAAAATGCATAATCCTGTCTGCATTATTTTTAGATTTCCTGCTGAGATTTAGGGAACTTTTACAAAATAATTCTTATTTTTATAAAGGTTGACTGTATTATGCAAAGATACATAAAGTCCTAAATGAAATGAATCCTCTTGCTCACTTATGAACTCTTTTGAGAATCAGAGACATGAGTACTTCTTGAAGAGTGAAAATAAATGGATTATTTCAATCAATTTTCTAACTTACCTGTATGTACTATCAACCTCAGGCCAGGTATTTGTGACAGATTTCTTAATTTGCAAGTCTCAAAATGTTGTATATCAAGTAGGATGCTATAAGCAGCAATTAACAAAAAGCTTCAATTTGAACTAGCTTAAAAATAAAGAAATTTTTAATGATGATGATTATAGAAGCCAATGATTTATGGAATGGTTTTGTATATACACACATATATATATATCCGAACGTGTATATGCATATATATGCAAGTGTTTTATATGAATTAACTCCTCTAATGCCCACAGAACCCTATAACATAGCTACAGTCATTCTCATTATTGAAGAAAAAAATGAGGCATACATAAAGAAAGTTAACTTACCTTAGGCTATATACAAGTGGTAAGAACAGAGCCAGGATTTGGACACCAATATACTCTGCTCCAGGACCTGGTTGCTTAAGCACTACACCCTACTGCTTCTTGCATGACCAGAAATCCATAGGTTAGGTAGGATCAAGGTACAAGATGCTTTGGAGCGCAGTGATAGCATCATCCTTCTCTCTACTTTGCCTTTTCAACATTGGCTTTTCCTAAGGCTTATTAGCATCCCGTTGGGAAATATAGACGGGATAGATGCCTGAATAAAATCGGAATTTTATTTTAAAGAAAAAGGCTGCTTCAGTGAAATTAATATATTGAAGCTTTTCGAATATCATGCCAGTTTATAGAGCAGTTTATTTATGTCTTTGGCATACTTCATTAATTGATAGTGAGTAAAGAGGCTCTATACTGTCTAATTAATTCATTTAACAAATATTTGTGACTTTTCTATATTCCAGGGTGTTCCTGGGATCCGTGGAAAGAAAGGACTTAAGGGAAGACAGGTAATTCAGTTCTTGTTTTTAGAAGTTCATTTTAGAGCAACTAAATCTACTTATTTACTTCTCACTATTAAAAATTAGTATATTTTTATTGTTTTCATCCATATTCCATTCCATTCAACAAGATTTAAATTTTGCCACTGAGTAGCACATCAAATAATACTTGAGAAGGTAAAGGAAAATTTAGATTTAAAAATAACTCTAAATTCTAAACTCTAGCATCTAACCCTTTTGCTATACCAGAGAAACCCTTATCTCCATAGAAAAGAGCTAAACTATCACAGAAAATATATAAGCAACTTAAAATATTAATAGTAGCACTATTTAAACTTTTCTTACATGACTGGATAGAAGTTCAACCTCATATTTTAGAGGTTTTAAAAATGCCTGCTTCAGCTGTTAGCTCAGAGACTAGTTTGTTGTAGCCTCTTATATTTACAAAAATCAAGGAAAGTGAATTTGACTAGGTGATATAATAATTTTAGAGCTGGGAGGAAATTTTGATGTCATCCAATGTTTAACAAATGAGAAAACTGGGCTCTAGAGATGTATCCTCATGTCATCCTGGCTGAGTTAGTATAACTAATTTGCTGCCTGCTCTCTACTGGTGCTGCTTTTATTACTATTCAAAGACACAATTTGAATGAGACATTCTGTTCTGTGTTCTGTAGTCTCTGAGAAGAAAAATTCAGTTTTTCGTAGCAGCTTTTCTAAAATTATGGTATACCTAAGAAAATCTTAATGATAATGTTAAAGGATTATACTAGGTCTGATAATTAAGTTCACACACTCACCCTAGAAAAGGTGGTATATACATACTATATATTTCATTGCTGAATATTGCTATGGTAACCTTTGAGGTACCTTTGAGAAGCTATGCAATGATAGCACTGCCTTCGAAGCAATTTTGGAACTCTTTTTGTACTATCAGAGCTGTCCTTGTACTATCCGTGATGTCCTGAATGTCATCAAAATGTCTTTCTTTCTTTTTTCCTTTTTGAGCCAGAGTCTGTCACCCTGGGTAGAGTGCCATGGTGGCATAGCTTACAGCAACCTTAAACTCTTGAGGTCAAGTGATCCTCTTGCCTCATTTTTCGTTCTTTTTTTTTTTTTTTTTTTTTTTTTTCCTATTTTTAGTAGAGATGAGATTTTGGTTTTGTTCAGGCTGATCTCAAAATTGTGAGCTCAGGCAATCCACCCACCTCAGCCTCCCAGAGAGCTAGGATTACAGGCGTGAGCTACCATGCGTGGCCTAAAATATCTTTCCTTCAATATTTCTTTTACCTGCTAGTGAAGAAAAATGTCACTGGGAACCAAATCAGGTGAGTAGGGAGGGTGTTCCAATACAGTGATTTGTTTACTGGCTGAAAACTCCCTCATGAATAGTGCTGTGTGAGCTGGTGCATTGTCATGATGCAAGAGCCATGAGTTGTTGGCAAAAAGTTCATGTCATTTTTGTCTAACTTTTTCACACATCTCTCTTTTACAGCACTTCCAAATGGTAAACTTTATTAACTCTTGGTCCAGTTGCTACCCATTCATAATGAATAATCCCTCTGATATCAAAAAGGTTAACAGCATAGTTTTGACTCAGTTTGGATTGATAGACCATTTTGGGGTCTACTTCAAGGTTGTTGAGAATTTTCTGACTTCCATTGTACACTTTGAGGCTTTGTTTTAGGGTCATATTGGTACACCCAAGTTTCATTGTTGGTGATAACATGGCCCAAAACATCATCTTGCCTCTTCAAAAGGTCTTGGAAAACATCGATTCTCCTTTGCTTTTGTTCATCAGTGAGTTCCTTCGGGACCATTTTTGCACACATCTTTCTCATGCCAAGATTTTTAGTTATGATTTTCCTGACTGTTTCTCTATCAATGTTTACTTGGTTTACTATGCTTCTCAGAGTCAGCTGACAATTTCTGCTTGTTACTGATCTCCCTGACCTCTCTTCATTAATGATGCTTTCTCTCCCCTCAGAAAAACATTTAGTCCATTTGTACATTGTCATTTTTTTCATGACATTATCCCCATAAATTAGACTAACATGTCCTCAATTTTACTTCCATTTTTGCCTAGTTTAATAAGAAATTTAATGTTTGTTCATTGCTCTAATTCAAGTCCAAACATTCTCATGACTGCACAAAAATACACATGACAATAATGAATAGCACTCAGCAAGACACCACCACATGTCAACATGAACACAGCTGTGAGTCACTGATATCCCAAGGTTATGAAACCTTAACAAAGCTTTTTGTACAGTGTGCCAGTGTATTCTCATCAGAATATTCAAATCATTTAAAAACATTTTACCCATTTAGCTTTCTAATATTCCTCGAAGGTAGATTAGTACCTTCAAGGTACTAAGGTAGATTAGTAGGAATTAATGTCATCATTGTACATATATAGGTGACATATTGGTATACCCATGTTTCATCGCCAGTGATAGCATGACCCCAAACATTATCCTGCCTCTTAAAAAGGTCTTGGCAAACATTGACTCTCCTTTGCATTGGAGAAGGAGTGGAAAAGGAAGCTCAGAGTTGTTAACAGACATGCTCGGGATCATAGTTGCAAGTGGTAAAATCGAGACTTGAGCACAGCTACTCAGAATTTAAATGCAGATTCGTTTACCTTACTCCTCAGATATTTCTGCTCTATGTTTCCTACTCACACTACTTAGAAGAACCAAGATTTGTTTTTACATGACATTTGGTCAAGATGTGATAAAATTATTTTAGTTTCACTTTAGAGATTTTACATATTAAAATAAACTTACCAAACTGTCAAGAAATACAAAATAAACCAACAGTGTTTTCCTGAATTTATATTCAACTTTGAAACTTATTAACAATTGTAGCAATGGAGATTATCATCACCATTGTCATCATCACTATTTTTTTACTATCAAGCACTATGCTATGTAGTATTTTGTGTACCATCTTGTTTAATTACACTCTATCCTACTTGAATACCTTGGTGTGCTATTTCTTTGTTTTAGCACTCATTCACATTCTCCAATGGAACTATGTCTGTATTTATTGCGTGTAACATTTCTAATGTAAATATGTAGATGTGGACCTTTTCAAAATTGACAGAAAATGAAGGTTAACTTCTTTATACTTGTTCCCTCTGTTTTATATCTTTTAATTGTTTTCATCTTCCTCTTATCAAAGTATGCTGTCAATAAAAGAACAAAATCATTTACAATAATGTATAAATTACTTCCTGTGTTTAAAAGGGTACCTTTCCCTTTAATAATTATCTTAAATGTATAGAGTCCTAAGATAACTATTCTGCAGTCATGGAATTTTAGACATTAGTGAGCAAATTCAGTGTTTTCTCAAAGCTTCTGTTGTATATCTATAGGTAACCACCAATTTCCTTTATTAATATGGCTGCTTTCACATGGGTATTAACTTGATCTTGGCTTTGGCAATGTATAGGTAATTTCTAATTTCCTACTACATAATGATTTATAAAATTATTCAGAGAAATTTGTAGATAACTGCTGGTTTCTTACTCCATAGAGAATCATAAAATTACCGAACAGGATTTTATATGATTGAATTCAACAGGGGAATTTAAGAAAACTATGCAAAAATAGTGAATGAAATGATTAGTGGGCCTTTGATTGCATTCTTGTTTACATTACAAAATTTGCAAAGTTTTAGTGCTTTAAAAATATATACATTTGAAATAAATTTGAATTGGTAAAAAAATTACATCCAAAAAACATATGTATTTCATTTTTCCTAATTAATGTTTATAAAGTAAAATCATTCTGGTGCTGTAATATGTCATGTATGTTATATATGCTTTTTCTTGTTTTTACCACAAAATGATTTGGCCATATTTATAAGGAAAATGTGATTACTTAGAGTAAGACACAGTTACAGCCACAGTCGAAAACTATGGTAAGGCTGACCTCAGACACTGTTCCAGAATGTTACTGTATGTATAAATGCTCCCCCTTATTCCTTCTGTTTACTATAAGTAAAAATCATATTAAACATATGTAATGTAACTCAGGTCTCTTATATTTCACTTTTTATGCTTAAAATCTTATGACAAGCACATTCCTTCAGTACTATTATCATAGCAATAAGGAGAAAAGATCTTTCAAAAATATTTCTACTTTCCTTGATATAGAAAATATTAGGAGTGTGAAATATAAATATTGTCGTGTTTTCCTGGTAATTTATTAAATTATATGCATTATTTGTTGTCAAATACATGAATAGAATAGAAAAATTCAGGACCACCTCAAAGTAGATGACGGACACTTATATATTTGGAAGAATGTGATAGAAACATTGAAAATGCTGAAATCTGTGCTGTATTAAGAAACTTTTGGCTGTACATATATCAAAGAAGATTACTTTCAATATTCTGCTAGTTTCAGAACTATTTAGAAGTTTGTGTTGATGTTTCATTGTAGTACTTCTGTGAAGATCTCTTATTATTTCATTTACTGTCAATAGTGGAATAATATCTGATGTACTTTATTACAACTGTCATTTCTGTTTAGTTATTTTAAAGCAATA
This sequence comes from Loris lydekkerianus, assembly GCA_963574355.1. Taxonomy (NCBI): domain Eukaryota; kingdom Metazoa; phylum Chordata; class Mammalia; order Primates; family Lorisidae; genus Loris; species Loris lydekkerianus. The sequence goes on along the minus strand of CAUYPK010011595.1, from coordinate 46,250 downwards.
ATTATGGGTTTTAAAAGAACTTGTTTCCTCAAATATTAGGTAGCTGGAAGTACTCAGTCTTACAAACATTGAATCTGATTCAATTTTAAATACTAATGACATGTAATTTATAGAAAAATATTAACTATTCTTAGAGAAATCTGTATTTTTTTATGTAACATTTTATATTTAGATTTTCGAAGTCTCTGAAATTAAGAGAAATTGGCAAAATAAATTACTCCAATTTGTGTATTATGTATAGTTTGAAATAAACACTCTGACAGCCAATTTAGTGAAAGTAACTGCATGAAAACTTCAAAATCTGAGTTCAGGCTTTTTTTTTTTTTTTTTTAATCTCCAGCCTTCCAGAGAATCCAGAGAATTGTATAGTGAGTTAGTCCCTGTAAGCAATGACCCATATCTCTGGTCTGTTGGGGGCAGATATATAATATTTTTCCCTCACTAGTTTGCCCTTGCTTCTTTTCAACTTTTTCACACTTAAAAAAAATCTACTTAGAGCTGAGGGTGGTGGCTTTCCTGTAGTTCCAGCTACCTGGGAGGCTGAGGCAGGATTGGAGGCTGCTGTGAGCTATGATTGTGCCAATACACTCCAGCCTAGGCAGCAGAGAGAGACCTCAGCTCTGAAAACAAAAATCTAGAAAAATTCAAATATAAACAAAGATAGGATAATATAATGAACCCCCATAGCCCATCACCCAACTTCAAACATAAGCAAGGTAGGATAATATAATGAAACCCCATGTCTCATCATCCAACTTCAACTATGATCAACGTATGGTGAGTTGCTTGATATCATCCAATCTGTGTTCACTTAATCCAGGTGTTCTATAAAGTTTTTCACAATTTACCTCTGTCCTCTACGATTGGTTAATGCTTTTTAAATCTTAGACTCTATACATTTCACCTTCGCTCTTAACAGTTGCGTTGAAGTGGAGTTCTGTCGTTTCCCCATCAGAATTTGCCTGTTACATTCCCATGTCACTTAACATGTTCCTCTTTATCTGTATTTCCTATAAAGTAGTTAAATGTCTGGATTTATTCTTCACAATGGTAATGTTTAATCCAAAAGTCTGAATGATTTAGAGCCAGGTTGTATAATATTCACGTGAAACATAAAGCAGTGGTATCACATTGAGTAAATTCCTCACTTCTACCTGTGGGAATTAGTGAAAGGAAACAGGCTGTCATTTCCTGACATTCAGGGTGCAGAGAAGTCTGCTTTGGATAGAGGCAGGGAATAAATACCAGTGAATTAAAACAATTTTTTTGAGTTTACATCTTTCTGAATATTAATTAGAGTAAGTTTCTTTGTTGTTTTTTTTTATAGTTAGTATTTTATTTTATTTATTTATTTTTTTTTTTATTGTTAAATCGTAGCTGTGTACATTAGTGCAATCACCTGTACCCATTCTAAGATGCACCTTAGATGTGGTTTCTTTGGACTACTGACTTAGGTTCTCCGCGGTGTACTAGATAAAGCTCTATGGTTGATAGGTATAGTTGTAAAGATAGTAACAGGCATCATATCATACACGTGTATACAGAGAGCACAGAAATGCAGACTAGCAGTAGCCTCATCTGAAATTGTCCATGAGTTAGTAACATTGCTAATTTTAGATTCGGGAAGATGTTTGTATAAATCACATGCTCATGTTGCTGGCCAAATGATCCCTTCTTCCCCGAGTATACACTAAGCATGGAATTAAGTTGTTGTGAACAAACTTAGTGGTGTCTATGTTTTTTTAAATTAAATTATAGACTTACAAGTAAGACTTCCTCAAGACTATATAAATATTATATGAATGCTATTGAAATGGACATATTTCAAAATGACATATGATTTTGGTTATCTAAGAGGTAATTATTTTTTAAAAGAAATGATGATTTATTATTTAGCCTCTTACTGGTATTTTCATATTTGACATCTGTGTTAAAAGTTATTATTTAAATCTTACTTCCCTCACAACTCCTTTTTCCAAAAATAAAAGATTGTGTTTATCCAATGTTTATAGATTATGCTGATATTTGTAACAGGGAGTTTTAGCTTGGTTTGTTTTTTCAACCCTAACCATTAATTTGAACTAGGAGAACTGTTTTTGTTAGGAATTTGGTATATTTTAGGATCAAAGATTATTAAAAAATAGCTTTATTAAATTCATTTTCTCCTTAGTCTTGGATTGTAACCATTTGAGGTTTTTTTTCTTTTTGTATAATAAGCAATTCTTGATTTCAGGGTCATAGCATAAAGGACTTACTAATCACTCCAATTATTTTTAGAGAACTCATGTAACCTCAATTACTTATTAGGCAGTTTGTGTGTATACTATGCTTTTGAATATTGAGGTATTGTAGTTCTTACCTCCCCGTCTTCCCTCCTTCACTCCTGCATGTCACAATTGGATCAAAATCCCTATTGCCAATTAATATCAGAACACCCCATGGGACTCTAGGTGCCTTCAATAAAACTAACCTTTGAAGGTGAAGAAGCCCACAAGGCTATTATCGATCCATCCTTTTTTTCTCTATCTCTGGATATTTGAGTTCAATGAAAGTTCATTCTCTAGAGATCGCCAATAAACACAAAGTAGTAAACAATCTTTATGATTCAGGACTCTTTAAACACCTAGAACTGCTGTTCTACTTGACGTACTTTACTGCCTTTGAAGCTTCTTGGAAGATATCTGATGTGAACCAGATACTTTAAAGGCATAAAACTATCCAATGATTCATAATAGAAAAGAGGAATCCTGTTTTTCAAATGTAGGGGACACAGGGCAAGAGGATTGGTATGTATTTAATAACTTCAGATTTCTTACATTATACCTAGTGTCAAATATTACATAGCTTCCTTTTTAGTGTAAAGTTTTCAAACTTCATTCTGTAATGCCATAAGCAGGAAATGCTATATAAGAAAGAATTGACAGGTCTGTCAACTTGATTTAATTAGCGTCCTTTTTTTGGTACTAAGTTAGCCATGCAAATTTATATGGCTCCACGGGCCTAAAAAATCATGCCAGAAGTAACTTGCTAGGATGGAAGATAAGCATGAAATCGGGGAAGGGATTTAAACTCAACAACACCTAGAAAACTATTGTTGAAATCTGTGTAGATGTTTTTCAAGGAATTTTCTCAGACTTGATAAAGATCGATTATAAATAATTAAATCACAATACATTTAAAGTGTGACAAAAAGCAAAACTGTACTCAGTTTTTTTCTCTAAAGATAAAAATATCACAGCCTTAGAATGGTGGGCAAAATGACATGTTTAAGGCACCCGGGCTTCAGAGGGATGTTTACTTTTCTAACTATAGAAAGAGTGCCTCTTCCTCTTTTCCCATATATCTTTCTGTGAGAAGAGTTTATTTGAAGTAAACTGTGTTTTGGCTTCTAACTCCAGTGTTAGAATTTCAGAGTATAAATTCTTCTGCTTGACATCTGTTATTTTTATCTTCAGCCCACGACAGTCTTAAATACATATTGCATAGCAGTATCTCAGATATGAATGTTTTATGGAAAATTTAGCGGGAGTGTTTTGTTTGTTTGTTTGTTTTAGGAAAAGGATGCAGTCAATTGGATCATAAAAAGAATGCTACTGTCACTAAAGCATTATGAAAAATTGTTATTAATTTTTAAGTAGGTCTGTTTTCAGAAAAATTGTAGTTTCTGGTTTCTACTTTATGGGGCATAGTCTGTCATGGTTATATTTGTCTAACTGTATTGTGCTAAGATGTAGGGAAGATTCTAGGAGTTTCAGTTAACTTAACCCCACCCACAAGATTGGGACAGATACTAAGAGGGACCTTCAGAGAACTACAGGTGACAGTTTGGAGGAGGTCTAAGCAGAACAAGATTCACAGAGATGTGACAGCATTGGGTAGCGATTTAAGCACTTATTGTCAGCATAAGAGGAAACTCAGGAAGCCTTGTAGTCTATGTTGCTTAGGCTGGTCTCGAAACTTGGCCCCTAAAAGAGCTAGAATTAAAAGCATAAGCACTGCACCCGTCCTTATTTTTAAAAATTCTATAAATGTAGTCATTATAACCATTTTATAGTTATTGTGGTCCTTGTATTTTCCTAATTATTTTATTTACGTTATTTTTGTAATTTCTTTGTGGAGATGAGAAAATAATGTTAATGTAGAAGTTTTTCATTTTTTTAAAGATATCTAAATATACCAACAAATATAATATCTGTAAGTGATCAAAAATATTAGTATCACTATATATGCAGCCATATCAAGTCTAAGTACTTCTTTTGGTCTCAGGATTTGATGACTATCATGTTTAATAACAGTAACATCATTTGGTGTAGGCTAGAGAGAAACTTGCTCTGGAGACTGCACTTTAGAAAGCCCTGCATATCACAAACAAATATAAAAAATGTTTTAAAAAACACGTGAGTGCCTCTGTCACTCGGGATCCAGCACTCAACAGGGACATTGCATGCCTTGTAATCCTGGACATCCACTCCTGTTGCCAGGAGGATGTCCATAGGCATCCTCCTGTGCCTTAGTGATTGATTACAGTGTAATAAATTGCAAATTTGTGCTTTAAAACAATAATACAGGCAGCCCCAGGGTTATGAATGAGATAGGTTCTGTAAGTTGTTCTTAGTCCAATTTGTATGTACGTTGGAACAGGTACATTTATTGATTAGCTATAATAGCCTTCATTCATATGTGCAAATTATACTTAAGTCAGATGTTTCTAACTTGGGAACTTACTGTAATAGCCTCTGTTCATAAGTGCAAGTTGCATGTAAGTTGGATGTTTATAACTCAAGGTCTACTTGTATATATTATTTTTATAGTTTCTATGGGCTAGGAATTTGGTAGTGGTTTAGTTTTGTGGTTCTAACTTTTGAGGTTGTAAGTGTAGTCAAGATTTTGGCTAGGGCTACAGTGATCGGAAGGTGTGGTTAGGGGTAGAGGATGTGCATTGAAGGTGGCTCACTTAATTGAATGGCCAAGTTAGAGCTAGTGATGGAATAGGAGGTCTCAGTTCTTTCTTTGCAGACCTTTCCATGGGGCTGCTGGAGTTTCAAAACATGGCTTGGCTTCTCCCAGAATCAGTGGTCCATAAAAGCAAGATGGAAACTGCAGTGTCTTTTATGAACTAGCTAGCCTCAGAAATCACGCATTGTCACCTCTGTGTTCTTTTAGTCATGTGGACTGGCTGTAAGTCAAGGTGGGAGGGGACCACACAGAGAGCAAATACCAGGAAGCCAGGACTACTGGGTCCATCACTGAGACTGTGACCAGAGCTTAATAATGTGTAGGCCTCAAAGAAATTCTTCTCTGCATCTCTTGCCTGTATCTTCACATCTGAATACCATGAAGGTTTGTAGCGGTACCATTGCTGACACTGGAGACATAAACTACTTAAGATTGTGCAGGATTTGAGCAGGAAATGGAAGCACTTGGGTAAGAGGAAAGATAAATTTTCTAATGTTTCTCAGCATGAATGCAATAGAGTCTTGAATGATAAAATATTGTTTTAAAGCTTCTTCTTTTCTTTCTTTTTCTTTTTTCCTCTCTTCTTTTGCTCTCATTTGTGGTTTTAGAGGTAGTAGAATTACTGCAACAGTTGCATTGGGAAATTGAGAAGCATTTTGCACAATTAAACAAGTCATATTATTATTAAATTTACATTTACATGAGTATAGACACAAAATTAAGAAAGCATGATAAAAATTTTTTATATCAGCACACATATAAACATGAAATGCTAGAATGATAAAGTTTCAAAAATATAGAAATTTAATAAGACTAAGTTAAATTTTTAAAAAAGCAAATACAAAATTTTAATACATTTAATTTTGTTATTATAATTTTTAATGGAAAATAGACATCAGTGGAAAATCTTCAAAGAAGTAACCTACTTAAATTTTTAAAAACTAGAAACCATAGCACTATATATTAAGCATTACCTACAGTAAAATTTACAAATAACATTTTATTCATTTTCTACTTAAAGAAGTTTTAATCACTAAATTCATTTCTATTGCTCCATAACAAATACCAAAAACTTATTAGATTAAGAAAACACTCATTTGTTATCACACAGTTTTCATGGATCAGGGATCCAGGTTACTCACCTAAGTCTTCTGCTCAGGTCTAAGGCTACAGTAAGCTGGGCTGCATGATCATCTGGAGGCTTGACTGGGGAAAAGTTCAGTTCTAGACTTATTCAGGTTGTGGGAAACATTTATTGCCTTGAGGTTGTAGAACCAATTTAATTTAAATTTATGATTACATTTTTTACTATGCAAATATGACCCTATAGTATTTGATTTTGCACAAATTCTTTCAAGTAGAGAAAGAAACTATAGAAATTCTGTTTTGTATTCTAAGATCAAAGGCAAAGTATTTTGCTACTGTGGTTCTTTATTTCACAATTAATCTTGAAGATCATTTTTTGGCCATGAAGTCATGTGGCTATATGTTCATTATTAAAAGAATATATTAATAGAATCTCAGCTATATTTTTTATTTACTTATTTTTATTTTATTATTATTTTTTGAAATGGAGTTTCACTCTGTAGCTCTTGGCAGAGTACCATGACATCATCATAGCTCACAGCAACCTTAGTATCTTGGGCTCAAGCAATCATTTTGCCTCAGGCTCCAAGTAGCTAGGACTACAGGTACACACCACAACATGAGATAGCTCTTGCTCAGGCTGGTCTCAAACTCCTGAGCTCAAGCAATCCACCTGCCATAGCCTCCAAGAATGCCAGGATTACAGGTGTGAACCACTGTGCCCAGCCAGAATCTCAGCAATATATTTTTAAAAACATATTATGCATGTAGTTACTAGAACTGACAACAACTGAGTAAACAGCAAACAATAAAATACTCAGCAATAGAAAACATTGGCATGAAACTTTTTAAAAGAAAATATTATGTGTCTCTCTACAACCAAAAGCATCATTATATAATGATGCTTTTTTATGGCATTAACTATACAATATTTCATAAAACAATAAAAGGTGTTTAGATTTAGTAGAAGTTATTTCAAAAATTGATGATACAATGATCAACATGTAAGAAGGATAAAAATAAAATATATTACCTTCAGAGCACTGAATTCAAAATGAAGTGAAATATTTAATAGGTAGTAAAGAAAAGAGAAATAACATATTAAAAATTTTAAAGTAGATATAACCCAGCTTAACCAAATTGTTTCAATGACAAAGTCAGGATGTACAATTACTACTTAAACATGTTGAATTACCAGAAGAACAGAGAATTGAAATTAACAGATATTTTGTTGTTTTTATGCTGGTTGTAGAAAGTAAGATCTGATCACAGATCTCATCTCTCTTCCTTCTTCCTTCTTCCTTGTTTTGGGTGGGAAGAAATCTCTAATTTTGTGGGAAGCTGAACAGAAGTAGGAGAACAGCTCCTCTCACTGGCTGTGGATAGCTTGGAATTAAGTCCCAAATAGCAAACCCTCTAGGAATCCTGAGTGAGTCCTTAGGATGTTTTTAGTAGTGCTGTTCCATATTCACATGCGTTGATTATTTGCTTTTTAAGAAATGCATTGGAATATAATTTACATGGCACAAAATTCATCCCTGTAAAGAGTATTGTTTGGTTGCATATTCACAGAGTTGCACAGCATCGTACTATCTAATTTTAGATACTATCTATTGTTCATCACCTCCCCCCCCAAATCCTGTACTCATTAGCAGTAAGTCATTCCCCATTTCTTCCCCACATCACCAGCCCCAGAGGAAACCGCTAATCTGCTTCATATGTCTACAGAGTTGCCTATTCTAGACATTTCAGGTTAATGGAATCATGCAGCGTGTCCCCACTCTTTATTATTTCACTGAGGTTTCTGGAAAACCTACTTACAATCTATCTAAAAAATCAATCATCTCTAATGTTTCAGATTGATTACAGTAATTTTCCTTTTCTTTTTCCATTACCTGTGCATCATAAATACTTTCAGATATCCAGATTAGCTCATACTGAATAGAATGATGTATTGTAGATTTTTAGGCTAGTTGAAAACAGAATTTGACTTTAAAAAAGCAGGTTCTTGAACTTCAACTGACTTTGAAGGAAGTATGGCCACAATATGTTTGACTACACAGATGGTTTTTACATTATCCTCTGTTTACAGAATAGGAAAAACTATACTTCTAGTATGAGTTGACTACGCTTTAAAAACATTTACATTTTTTTGCCATTGTCTTTTAAACTTAACCCATTCTCATTTGTACTGGAGATCCAGTGATTTTTGGTAATCTGTTAAATATATGATATTTAATACTGTCTTGCCTAAAGCAATTATAATTAACATAATAATGTACTTTTATTTTGGTTATTCTTATGAGTTTTTCATTAATGGATATTATGAAAATGTTTGTAAAAGTAAGTCATATAAGTATAAATACCCTTTTAAAAATGAGCTTTAAAGTTGAGGAATGATAAATCCCTAGAGAAAAACTTCAGTCTCTAAAATCAGAGGAGTTGAGTATTAGAATACAATTTATAATGAGCAAGTTTGTTATTTTATTATCTTTAATAGTCTTAAAGAGTAGAATTCTCAGTAGGTATTGAGGAAGCTTTGATTTTCACCACATTTTGTGTTCATCATATTTATATGTGTTGTTATACCTTTCTCCAAGAAAATTGTACTTAAAGGACAATTTGTTTTACATCTTAGGTCTTGGAATGATGATTTGAAGTATTCAGAATAGCACAGAAAGAGTTCATGGGCTCAGGAGTCAGCCTGCTTCCATTCGAATCTGAGTCCTACTCATCTCTAGAGGTCTAACCTTGTACAAGTGACTTATTGTCTCTGTGGTTTAATTTCCTCAACTGCAATTTAAAGATATTAGTACCCAATGAATTGATCTGTTGTGAAGATGAAGTCTGTATAATTATATGTATAAAGTCCTTAGCGCAAAATGCCGTGAAAGCTATGTTAATCAGGTTGATGAAGATATTTCAAATTGTATATAAAACCAGCAATTGTACCCCATGATTGCATTAATATACACAGCTATGATTTAATAAAAAAATAAATAAATAAAAATAAAGTCCTTAGCACATGGCAAGTGCTTAGTAATACTAGCTATTTTATTCTCTGGGGTCTTTGGGTATCAGAACAGTATAAAATAGCAGAGTTAACTTGACTCTGGTCAGCCAGAAATCTTGGTTCTGTTCTCCTTCATTCAGTGATTCTTTATGTGGGATGAACACGTTTCTCTTCCAACTTAGCTTTCCATATATATTATGTGACTTGTCAAATAACATTTATAAAATACAGAAACACTATAGTTAATGAAGTGTTACACAAAAATGCAAGTATTTGTTGCAGTATAATTTAGAGGTTAGGAAATAAATATTTTATATTACTAAATTCTTTATTAGAAAACACAGCAAAAATGAATTCTTTGTATGTGTTGGCTTTAGTAACATTCTTTCTCCTTCCCTGTGCCAGGGTTTTCCAGGTGACTTTGGAGGCAGAGGCCCTACTGGTCTGGATGGAAGTCCTGTGAGTACACTGTGACGACCCAATTTTGCCTTCTAACGTCCTTCGTACTCCATAGCTATTGCACTCACCAGCCTCATCATCACAGTTTTGAATAAGCACTATTGGTTAGGTAGTTTCCATAACACTGTGCATACTCCAATTTGTGATTTGGAAATAAGTCAAAGAATCTTCTAGACAAAATTTGTCATGACAGACAATTATTAAAATTATTTTGACCATGTTAAGTAAAATATTAAAAATATTAATATGTGATCTAATACTGACTTTTGTACATGAAGGTACTAGTAAGCCTCATGTAAAAACTGTGCACTGATGATCACGCTCTTGAGCTCATACCTGTCATGACCCACTTTCTGTGTACTTTACAGAGAAGTCTTCCTCTTTGAAAGCATTCAGGTGTTGATAGTCAAGTCTTGGAAGAGTTACTGTTCTAAAATTAGTAGCTTAATTACATTATCAAAGAATGATGATGGGTTGATAATTTTTGGCGCTAGGTAGATATAACCTCACTTTTTGCCCTCATAGCTACCTCCCAATCTATGTCATACACATTTTCTTTTCAGAAGGTTTTTAAGTTCATTGGAATCAACCACAAAAACCTTGTATCCTGAATTAGGAATCGTTCCTATATTTAGGCATTTGTAAATAACCAGCATAAAAAGTTTGAAAATGCTGATTACTGATGGGATTTACTTTCCTGATTCAGTTCAGAGGTGGCATGGAGAATTCTGCACCCAAAGCTAGGTAGGAATCCTAGCAGTCAGACAGGGAGCCCTTTTGAATCTGCCATCACAGATTTATACTTCTCAGGAAGATGTATAATAAGGATAGGAAAGTTTCAGAAGTTAGTCGTCACAGAAGATAAATTTTCATTTGTTCTTCCCTAGAACGTTTTGTCTCTGTTTTCAAAAAATACCCTTAGTAATTGGAAATGGTATCTAACAAAATTCTTCACATTTCTTTTACAATAGGGACTTGTAGGTGGCATTGGTCCTCCGGGGTTTCCTGGGCTTAGAGTGAGTATCACTATTATGATTTAAAAAATAAATTTTGTGTAATTTATATTTGTTAGATGTGTTTTAAAAACTTAGGAAAACAAGAAGTTTAGTGTCATTTTTAGATATCAACCTGATTAAATGTATTTTTCAACCAGACATGAAAATTAAACTAGCAGTATAGATCAAAAACTTTAAGTCTATTTTAGGATAAACCAAAATAACATATTTCTATAGATTTATATGTGTATATGTATTTATGCCTATGTCACTAATGGTTGCTTACTCAAGACTAAGTTTCCTAAAAAGCATAAAACATGGAACAGTCACTTCTTTCCTTCAAGATAGCCTTCCACGCCATCTAGTCTGTAGATAGACAAACATAAAGTAAAACTCAGGGTAACTGTAGACTTTTCTTTATTAAATAAAATTGAATAAACGGTTAGGAGAGCCTTCTTGAACAAAGGTAGGAACTGTACTTCACCAATGCCATTAAACATTTTAATACCTAAGTTTTTATACTGAAAATGTAAGTGACTATGTTTTTTGTCCTTTAATCAGGTATTTTGGGGGTGTTATTTTTTTGGGGGGGGAGACAGTCTCACTATGTCACCCTGGGTAGAGTGCCATAGCATTACAGCTCACAGCAACCTCAAACTCTTGGGCTTAAGTGATTCTCTTGCCTCAGCCTCCCAAGTAGCTGGGACTACAGGCACTTACCTCAATGCTTGGCTATTTTTTTTGTTGCAGTTGTCATTGTTGATTTTAGCAGGCCCAGGCAGGGTTCGAAACTGTCAGCCTTGGTATATATGGCCAGCGCCCTACTAAATAAGCTATGGGCGCCGCCTCACTTAATCAGTTTTTATACAGTAAATTCAACTCTGAGTTTCATTGGAGTTTCTGATGCAGACAAATCACAGTTTAGTGAAACAATTCTGTAGGGGCCAAAGCAATATAGTTCAGATATGTTGCTTTCTGAGCATTTTTATTCATTGGAATGAACAGATTGCTATATCTTCATAAATACATCTGATATTCATAAATACACGTCTCTCAGCCAAGGTTATCATTCATGACAGGGCTAGGAATTGCAAATATTTTATACAAATTTAGAATCACATGTTTTAGCATTCAGCTGAGCTAAAGGAAGAACTGACATACATTTAGGAAATGCAAGTATCCCAACAGGAATGGAATCTTAAAAGGAAGCCACCTGTATCTATAGAAAAGTGTGATCATGGGCAGAGGACTACGTTTCTTAAAAAAAAAACAAAATTTAGAACTTGCTCTTAACATGTGAAACGGGTAATTAAGAATCTGGAGTTTTATGCTATAAATGATAGCCATAGAATTTTTAGCCTGAATTTGAACACAGGTTTTCTAACTCCAATTTCAATGCTCTTTCCCTTATTTTTAACTGGCCCCACAGCACAGGTGATGACTTCATCAAAGAAACATGTCAGGGTCTCAGTTATTGGCACTGTGGCAAAATTAAAGTCAGCATAACAAGTTTTAACCTGCTGTCTTGGGTTGACATATGGGATTTAGAATCAAAGAAGTTAAATGAATCAAAAACATTTAAACTTTTCTGTCACACAATAATAACACTCACAGTAGTAATAATGAAATCAGAAGGAGTAGGGCACTGGTCCCATATGCCGGAGGTGGTGGGTTCAAACCCAGCCTCTGCCAAAAAACTGAAAAAAAAAAGAGAAATCAGCAATAGCACCTCACATTTGTTTAGTATTTTCTATGGACTAGCTACAATATTTTATTTAATTCTCAGAACAACCCAGGACCATTTAGCTTACAAATTTTTGAACCCCGATTTGAAGCTGTGTGATCTAAATCTAGAGTTCAAAGTTGTGCTATACTACCTCCTTAAAATTTATGCTCCCTTAAAATGCGTACTATCTACCTTCAGAGATCTTTTTAGTCTTTTATGAGAAGCTCTGAATGAAGATGCAATGCAATGAACCAGTTTTTCTTTGTTTGTTTGTTTTTTTTTCCTTAGAACTTAGAAAAGGGTTAAACCTGTAGGTTGAGTATTCCATGGCCTTATCAATGGGTAGAGAAAGGATATAGGTGAAGGGAATTAAACTCCAAAGATGCAATTCATGTATTTTTTTATGATTAGTTAAAACATTTCTCTTACTACTCTACAGCAGAATTCTTACCCTGGCCTCAAGATGTCTGGCCTGGTTTGGTTCTTCCCATAACTTGACATACTGTGTGCCAAGGCAATTTTCTATCCTTTCTCTTTCTCTGTTCACCCTTCAGTCAATGGGAAGAGATTGCACAGAAGAAGAAATGACTAATTGACTAGTGATACCAGGAACCATCTTTGCAATCCTCATCTCTTCTGCACTGATGTAGAATGGTGTTTTGTACCATTCAAAGTAGTTCCTCATGTACACACGTAGAAGTATGTATGTGCACATGTATGTGTGTATACACACACACACACACACACATATATATATAATTTGTTTCTCAATGAATTTTAAAATAGATCAGGTATCATTACTTCCATTTTACATTTATTACTTTTTAAAATTAGAACATATTCTCCTTAGCAAAGTATCCCAGGAATGGAAGAAAAAGTATCCAATGTAGTCATCCCTACTGTGAAGCTAATTTATAGCTTTCACATGAAGGCTATAACCCAACTATACCACAAGACTATGGGGAAAGGACCAAGGAAGGGGAAGGGAGGGGGGAGGTTTTGGTGGAGGGAGTGTGATGGGTCGGGCCACATCTATGGTGCATATTTTTATCTATAATAAAAAATATATATATTAAAAAAAAAAAAATAGCCAGGCGCTGTGGCAGGTGCCTATAGTCCCAGCTACTTGGGAGGCCGTGGCAAGAGAATTGCTTAAGCCCAGGAGTTGGAGGTTGCTGTGAGCTGTGATGCCACGGCACTCTACCCCGTGCGACAGCTTAAGGCTCTGTGTTTAAAAAAAAAAAAAAAAAAATGCAATCTGTTAACAGTTTGGAGTCATATTTGTCCTTGAATATCTTGATAAAGAACAGTTGGTATGACCAAGATATATGTGAAAAAAAATGTATTCCTGTGGGTCATTTAAAAGAGTACAGTGTATATACTGGTACTTAAGAGTTTCAGTTTGATTCTTTTTTAAAATAAACTCTTTAATTTAGCAAAAAGAAAAAACTGTATGCTAGTTGCAAAAATGCATGTAAAAACATAGGACAAGTGGGGTTGCACATTAATGGATAAAAACACATCAGGCAAAACATAAACAGGATAAGAGCTGATACTTTGTTAAAATCAACCACAGAGTGAAAAGCAAAAAGCATTACTTGAGTTAAAATGGGTCACTCACCATGCTACAAAACTTAATAGACCAGGCTGATGTAACAATTTTAATTAATATAAATCTAATAGCTTAGCCTCAAAGTATGTGAAGCAAAATCTGTAATGATGGTGGGAGAATTTTAACATTTCTCTGTCAGCAATTGATAAAATAGGCAGACAAAAAAAGGTAGAAATTATATATATTATGAATAACTAATGTGATCTAATCTCCACAAGTCATAGATGTACCTATATACTCGAGTATAAGCCGAGTTAATTTGTGCCAAAAAAAACTCGGTTTATACTCGAGTATATACGGTAATAGTATTCTGAACTGAAAGTTTATGAAAATGCTACTTACGGCTGTGGGCTGCAGCTGAGACTGTGTAAGAAGAAACATACATCCTTTAATACATGAATATAGAAAGGGAAAAAGGCTGGAAGTTAATGAGCTGAGAATCCATCTCAAGCAATAAGAAAAAGAACAACAAATAAAACCCTGAGAAATGGAGAGCCCAGGCGATGCAACACTGTTCAGCAGAAGCATCTGTTGCCAGTTCTGGGCCCCTAATGCAAATTGAAACTTCATGGAAACACTATCACACACCCACCATACCCGTAAACACTACAGGGCTGGGCAATGCCAATGCTGTGTAGTATTTAAAGCAATGAGACCACTTGTGTGAGTTAAGTTAGTGTAAACAGTCTGGAAATCAATTTGATATTTCCTATGAAAGTCGTGTATCTCCCAGCAATGTCACATTAGGAGTAGGAACTCTAAAGAGGCGGGTATACTTGGCTCTGAAGTCATCACAGGAGGCTCATAGCGCATTGTAACACCCAACAGAGGCAGACAGCCTAAAGGTTCACCCGCAATAGTGTCACACGACAAAACATACAATGGTGGTGTAAATAATTAAACTACAGCTATGAAGCTAAAAATATTGTTAAAGTACAGGGAAATTCAACTTATCTTATTTGAGAACACGTACACAGACAGAAATTTAAAAAGAAAGACATGAAATTGATTATGTAAAGAATGAAGGGCTATTCTCAGGGGAGGCACGAGGAAGTTTCTAGACCAGTGATTTTCAGCCGGTGAGCCAAGGCACACTGGTGTGCCGTGAGAGGATCTTAGGTGTGCCAGGAAAATTGTTAAAGATCTTTAATTAAATTATTTTAGAAAGAAGTTCAAAGCACGGGAAGATATTCCTTAGGTTCTTTGTTGCTGTCCACTGGGCTACTGGTCGATGACGCAGAGGCAGCACTGCAGACAAAATGAATGATTTTAGGGGCGGCGCCTGTGGCTCAATGGAGTGGGGCGTTGGCCCCATATGCTGGAGGTGGCAGGTTCAAACCCAGCCCCAGCCAAAAACTGCAAAAAAAAAAAGAAAGAAAGAAAGAAAGAAATGAATGATTTTAAAAGGGAAGGCTGGTGCTCACTCAGGCACAACAGTAATCACCTGTCTTTATTCACTTTCTTATATATCCAAACTCATCAGATAAAAATAATCCAAGAATAAAGAAGACAAAAGGTAACAAAACTGTCATCAAGATTCCTTATCAGCGTTAATGCAGCAAAGTACGTACACACCTTTCCAAACTAAGAATGTCCTGTTTGGAGATAAACAACAATGGAGATGAACCACAAAGGGCTGGGTTGTCTGTTCTGTTTACCTACTTCCCTATATGACTCACTGAAAGTTATTGCGTAAATTGAGGTAGGGGACTAAGTGCAAAGGCCCACTGCCCCAGATGGTGTGTCACCAGCTAGGACTTGGCAAGGGCCCTCCCGCACACTCTTTGCTTTAAGACGTGATTGCCTGCATTTTTCAGCAAAGCCGCTTTTGCCAGCTGGGGGAGAATATCCCCCAAAACTCACATCTAGCCCAAGTACTGGAAATGTTCCTTTTCAGAGCCTCATACCTCAAGGAGCACAAATGAGATTGATTCACCTTACAAGGCTGCAGGGGACTGTGCCCCTTCAATTCTTTTTTTACTTTTTTATTTAATCAACATAATTTAAGTGTGCTGCAGAAGTTTAGCTGTAAATTGAAGTGTGCCATGAGATAAAAAAAAGGTTGAAAAACTGTTCTAGGGTATTGGTTGCCCTGGTTATGGCTTCCTGAGATGTGAAAAAATAAATGTAAGACAAAGAAGGTACACCAAAAGCTCGGGAGTAATTAAGTCTGCAAAGCATTTAGCATTTCAAGGAGAAATAAAATACAATGAGCCTTAGTTAACACTTAACGTCATTACATACTTACTAGAATGGACAAGATCTGGCGATACCAAATGTTGACAGGAAAATCAAGCAACAGGAACTCTGATTTGCTAATGGGCGTGCAGAGCAGTGCAGCACTTCGGAGGACAGCTTGGCAGTTTCACACAAAACTGAACAGACTTTTGCCATCAATCAGCAATCACACTTCCTGGTATTTACCCAAAGGAGTTGAAAACTTATGTCCCCACTAACGGCCTGCATGTGAATGGTTACAGCACCTTATTTATAATTGCCAAACACAGACGCAACCACAAATCTTTCAACAGGTGAACAGATGACTGCAGTGCACCCAGACAACAGAACATCATTCAGTGCCAGAAAGAAAAGACAGCTAACAAGCCATGAAAGGTGCAGAGAGAACTTCAATGGGTGTCAGTAAGTGAAAGAAGCCAACCTGGAAAGTCTACACACGTATGATTCCAACTGCGCCACATTCTGGAAAAGGCCAACTGTGAAACAGCAAAGGACCGGTGGCTGCCAAGGGTTAGGAGTGGGAGGGATGAATCAGCAAAGCTCAGGGGATCTTGAGGGCAGCGAAGCGACCCCGTGTGACACCCTACTGGTGGGTCCATGTCACTACATATCTGTCCAAGCCTACAGAAGGCACAGCACCAAGAGTGTCCCTGATGTGAACTACGGGTGCTTAGTGACAGTGACATGCCAGTGTAGGCTCACTGACTGTAACAGATGGCACACGGGGGCAGGCATGTCGATGGTGGGGGCGACTACGCATGTGGCGGGCATGTGAGAAATCTCTGTACCTTCTGCTTAATTTTGCTGTGAACTTAAACTGCTCTAAAAATAGTCTATTAAATGCAAAAAAAAATTAAAAAATATATATTGCTGAATAAAAAAGTATATGAAGACATAGCATCTCTGAGCCAGCAGAGATAAACATGTACCTCCTGTCTTTCTGCTCTAGAAGTCAGTGTCCTCCCCAGACCGGTACTTCCCAGGCCTGGCCACACTGGAGTCGCCTGCAAGACTTTGGAAACTCCCAAATCCCAGGGATTAACCAGACAAATTAAACCAGAATCTCTTGGGAGACACCTAAGCATCAATATTTTTCAGGGTCCACGGATGATTACAATGTTCAGCCTGGGCTGAGAACTACTCCCTAGAGTAATGTGATTATGAAAATTTATCTTTTTTATCTTTTTTTTTTTTTTTTTTTTTTTTGCAGTTTTTGTCTGGGGCTGGGTTTGAACCCCCCACCTCCGGTAAATGGGGCTGGCACCCTACTCCTTTGAGCCACAGGCACCGCCTGATTTATCTTTTTTCAACATCATAAACCATTGTTTATGTGTGTGTGTGCACTAGGTGCTCTGCCTCGGCCTTGCTCCCCACAATTAGCAGAGAATATATCTGTGTAATTTAAAATGCTCTCATACCTAAGGACAAGGCTGAGAGCTTTTCATAACCTAAAACATATCAGAAAAAAAAAAAAAAAAAAAAAAAAAAAAAACAGGTTAAACTGCTTCCTCCTCTTCTATCCAACTTTGAGGTTTAACAATCACACTCTAACGTTGTGTAATTGTTGCATGTTGTATTTTTGTCATCGTGTTTTGTGTTGTCCATTAAGATGCCTGTCTTGTGGCAGAACGGCGGGTTAGTTGAACTGAGAAAGTCCAAGTTAAGTCTGGTAAAAGGAAACTGGTTTCCATGGAAATGATCTGGGGTAGTGTTCAGGATGGTAACGGGGAGCAGTAAGAATTTCAGTATGCAGAAGACTGACCAATTTACTTCAATCTTTGATGTCCAAAATTTGGTTTAAATAGACTCTGTTTCCTGAAAATTTCCAAATCTTCACTATTTTTTGAAAAGCTCTGAAAAACATCTTTTGTGTTTATCTGGATGTACTTGAAGAACATTCTCCTTTGTAAATTATTCAAGAATGGAAAAACAAGCATCCCATGTACTCCATACCAATATGAACTAGTAGAGAACTATAGGCCCACATGAGAGAAAGATAATTGAATTCAAGGAGGGGGCAGAGGGAGGGGGTGAAGGGGCTCAGTGAGGGTCTTCCTAACAGGTGCAGTGTAGGATCCATGGCACACTTCCTGCGTGAAGGACTCAACTACAACCGGGACTTTTTCTAACAAACGCAAACAATGTAACCTAATCATATGTACCCTTATATTAATCCAAAATTTTAAAATTAAGAAAATCTCAATAAACTATGAGATTTTAGCTAATAAAAAATAAAAATTAAAAATATCTGAGATAACAAGATTATGAACTAGCAAATTCAGATTTAGCTAAACACTGATATAATGAGAAGATGGGGGAGGTGAAGTGGTGGTGAGAGGAGCAAGGTGGTTAAACCCTCGTCTGCAGTAGCACGTCTGTGTGACGTAACAAGACCCAGCAGGATGAGCGTGTTTGTTTAGAAACACAGGCACCAGTGCCAGAAGCAGCCGCAGAAAGGACCAGGCCTGGAGGGCAGGCCAGCGCTGCCCCTGCTGGCGCTTACACGCCTGGCAGCACCAGTGCCCTTTCGCTCTGTGTCAATGTATGATTGTGATCAAAATAACTAACTTTTAAAATTCATGCCTCTGGGAAAATTAGGTGAATGTGAAAGTAGAAATGCTGCTGAAGTCTCACAGGATGTTGAAGTTTTTCGGCTGCAGAGCTCCCTGTATTTAGGGGGACTTCAGCAAACCTCTTCCTAGGAAGCTCTGAGAAGGGCAGGAAAGTACCTCATCAGGTTGATCGGGATAGGTAGGATATGTCACCATGAAACAGCAAAATAAGCTCTGAAATGTCAGTGGCTTCACACTGTAAAGGCTTCCTTCTTGCTTACAAGGCTGATGAAGGTCATGGCTGTGCTGTGGATTGGAACTGTCAACTGCAATATGTCCCGGCTTAATTGCAGGGGCATCTGGGAGACGATGTCTTCCCTTATGCCAGGAAGAGGTACAGCCAGGTCATCTCAGCAGAGGAGACGACTAAGCTCCCTGTCTCTTAATTGCCTTCTGCCTTGGGCCACTGACCAGAAGGAGGTGGCCCCAAACTAATTACAAGGACAGCCGAGGAACCTACGGGAGCTTGTGAGTTAGCAGGTTAGCACTGACACGCTCTACGGCAATAGAACAATTCGCCAGGGCGTGATCTACACAAGAACAAACTAGAAGCCAGCAGAGTGCTATAAAGTGAGGAAGGGACCCGGGGCAAATTTTAATCACTCTTCTGGGAAATGGAGTTCTAACACCGCCCCACCACCACCACCACCTCTCAGAGTCATCCTGAGACACTTTGTAAATCATTAACAGTATACAAACATAAGACATGAGATTATCTGTAGGGAGAGGTTCTATAACACACTTACTGTCAGTATATTGAGTTAGTGCTGAGAGGAAGTTTCCTTACCATTTATTTCATTTCAAAGGTCTTAACTGAAGCATTGTAAGAACAGAACAGAAAACCTCTTGAGTGACACAGTGAAAGGACAGCAGGTCACCTGCCTTGCCTCCTGCCAGCTGTCCCTGGCTGGGGAGGGAGGACATGCCCACGCGTCACCCTTCTCACTGCGAGGAGAGCTGCTGCTCTCAGGCGTAATTGGCAATGACAAGGCGAACCGGTAACACACCCTCTTCTCTTTCTAATGCAGTTATATTGTTTTTGTCCTGTCTTTATAATTCTCAAAAGCTACAATTATTGCTTAGTCTCTGTATATTTTCATCTTTGCCAAGTAATTTTTCTTCTTTAATGGCAATAAGAGTCTCTAATAAGAGCACAGGATATATGGATGTCAGAGTGTAGCAAAGAAATATTAAATTGACTGCACATCCTTGCTCACCCCAATAGCCTAAGAGTTTGGAGAGGAAACACCCTGCTTCATAATCCTCTGATCCTGCTGTTACACACCACTTCCGTGGCTCACTAAGTCCCAAAGCCAGGCCAACAAGCGGCCTCAAAAATCACCACCAAGACTGAAGGAATTCCCACCTGTTTCTCGACATGCCAGCCCACAAGCCACAGCTGACACTGCTGCTGCCAGCCTGTGGGTTAGAACTGGTCACATGCCCTCACCTTAATTGCAGGCGAGGCCTGGGAGACATCTTCTGGTATACCAGGAAGAGAAAATTGAAACGGCATTTGGTGGCATTGTTTTTACCTTAATTGGAAAATTCGCAACTGTTCTGGGGATTTCCAGCCAGCATTCAGTGGTTGAGGGGAAGCTCAGCACGAATGGCTGCAGGAAGAAATCCCAAATATGCAGTCTTAAATTCTGTGCTTATGGAAAAATCTAATATGGTTGTACATTCATCCTTTGTCTTAATAAACAGAGTATTCTGAGCGCAAATTTAGCTTTTCTCCACTGGTAACAAAGGTAGGTGGTACAATGGAATCAAAAAAGCAAAGTCCCACTGACAATCTCATCAGTTGACCAGGGAAGGTTAAACTAGTCACAACCTTCCTGAGTCTCCATCAATTCCTTCAAGTGAAAAAGGCAAAAAAGTACACTCTGCCCAAATCAAAGGTGGTTATGAAGTCAAACAAGAATGACTACAAACATGTATAATGGTAAAGGCTATTTTAATCGATTTTTTTCCACCAATTAGCTTCTTTTTATATAATGCATCACATTACAATTTTGATTTAAAAATAAGGCAATATTGGCTTGGTGCCCATAGCTCAGTGGTTAGGGCATTGGCCATATGCACCAGGGCTGGTGGGTTGAAACCCAGCCCAGGCCTACTAAACAATGACAACAATAAAAAAATAGCCGGGTATTGTGGTGGACGCCTGTAGTCCCAGCTACTTAGGAGGCTGAGGTAAGAGAATTGCTTAAGCCTAAGAGTTTGCGGTTGCTGTGAGCTGTGACACCAAAGACAACATACTGAGACTCTGTCTTAAAAAGAAAACCAAAAAATACAATAAATTAAGCATCCCAAATATTACCTGTGACATGCTGTAATGGTTTCTCTTTCTGTTTAATGCTTTAGAGGCAATCTGCACAGTGAGATTACCACATCTGCATTTTCCTCGTGGTGTTACATGTGTAATTGACAAAACTAACATCCTCATTTTCATGGACCATGTTCAACTTTAAGTTTTGTTTTTGCCCCAAACCTAATTGGCTGTGCTGCCAACTGACAAACTTTTCTTTAGACTTATGGCAGTCTAAAGAAAACAACAAAGGATACTTTTTCCTCAGGTGATTTTGTTCATGTTTTTACTTTTTATTGTGGAAAATGTCTGGCATATAATGTGGTAGGCAGAATCGCCCCCTGCCCCTACGATGCCTACATCCTTATGAATGTGTCAGGTTACATGACAAGGAGGAGTTAAAGTTGCTAATCAGCTGATCTTGAGATGGGGAGATTATCCAGGATTAACCAGTGGGCCCAATGTTATGACGTGAGTTTTTACAAGCAGATAACATTTTGTGGCTGGTAAAAACAAGAAAGATGGTATCGTGAGAAGGACAAAACCTGCCTTTAAAGCTTCGAAGATGAAGGGTAAGGGTCACAAGAAATATGGGCAGCTTTCAGAAGCTGGAGGAGACAAGAAAACATTCTTTGCTTCCAGAAAAGAATACAGCCCTGCCCCACAGTTACAGCTAGAATCCGACCCCTAAAGCATATGTTGGGAGCTTCATCCCAGTGCAACCGCGTCGAGATATGGGGCCTAACGGGAGGTCTGGAGCTTCACAGGACCCACCCTGTGAATGGAGTAACACTGACCACAAAGGGGGATGAGGCTGAGTTTGATCTGTTCCCTCTTGCCCTTCTGCCTTCTGCTGTCGCATGACATAGCAAGAAGGCCCTCAGCAGATGCCGGCCCCTTGATCCTGGACTTCCCAGCCTCCAGAACGATAAGAAACAAATTTCTGTTCATTACACATTACCCAGTCTCAGCTACTCTGTCATAGCAACACAGAACAGATGAAGACATCCACTGATCCCGCAATCTTAGCCCCATGAGATCCACGCTGGACTCTGACCTACAGAATTGTAAGATAAGTTAACATTCTTTTAAGCCACTAAGTTTGTGGTTCTTTCTTTTATGTATTAGAGAATTAATACATAAGAGAAGAAAAAATGGCATAAAATCCCACATGTACTCATTGGCCAATGTCAATACTTAACGGACTCATCTTCCTTCATTAACACATTCTCACACTTCCTCCTAATTAGTTGAGTTATTTAGAAGTAAATCTCAGAAATTTTATTCTTCAGTTCATAAATATTCCCAGTATATTTCTATAAAAGATAAGGACTCTCTTTTAACATAACACAACTATCAAAGCTAAAATTTAACTATAATTTTATAATATCATCAAATATTTCCATAATGCCTTACTGTAGTATGTGTTGTGAGGAAGAAGAAGGGAAGGGGTTGGGTAAATTCCCAACAACAGGTGCATTGCAGCTCTCCTGGGCGAAGAGCACGCCTACAACTCAGACTTTAATCCTACAAAACTATGTAACTATATACCCAAATATTAATCTGAAGTTAAAGAAAAAATTTTTTAGGCTTGAAGCCCATAGCTCCATGGTTAGGGCACCAGCCACATACACCGGGACTGGCGAGTTTGAGTCCAGCCTGGGCCTGCTAGTCCCAGCTACTTGGCACCTGTAGTCCCAGCTACTTGGGAGGCTGAGGCAAGAGAATCACTTAAGCCCAAGAGTTTGAGGTTGCTGTGAGCTCTGACGCCACGGCACTCTACCAAGAGCGACATAGTGAGACTCTGTCTTGTAAGTATATGTGTTGTAATCAGAATGTCTATAAATTGCAACTGCTCAAAATGTTGCTTTCTTTCTCTCTGACTCTTCACCTTTTCCTCTTACAACCTATTTATTTATTGACAACACTGAGTTGTTTGTGCTACAGAATTTCCCACCATGTGGGACTATTGTCTGCCTATTTTGTTAACCAAGAGGCTCTTCTGCCCTCTGTATTTCCTCTGTATTGGTAGTTAGATGTAGATCTCTGATCTGACTTAGGTTTAACTTTTTTTGTAAAAATACTTCATTGGCGATATTGTGCGATCCTATCAGAAGGTCCTTCATATCTGGTTGTGTCTTTTTTCTGTTATTAGCAGCCATTTGTAACTATTACTTTGTTCCATTATTTGCAGTAAAGGTTGCAGAATGAGACATTCTAATTCTATTTCTCCTTCTTCATTTACTATCTTCAGTATAACTATTAAAAGATGCTTCCTCTCATCAAATCCGTGGATACTCTCAGGCAGGGTCAACCCACCTTAGGGCGACATAGTAAGTGTACTTGGCTGCCCTTTGTGGCAACTACTCAGTTCTGCTGTGATAGCATGAGACAAGCCATGGACACACTGTCTCTGTTCCAATAAAGTTTTATTTACAAAAACAGAGCAATGGGTCCAATTTGACTCTCAAGCTCTGGTTCTCTGACCCCTGCTGTAAACTATAATTTGTACTGAACCAGCAAGATAAATATTATATTTTTTCCCTTTGTTTGCTGGTTCCAAAAGTAATAAATTGGTCCCTTGACGTTTTCTAAATGTGAACAATATGTATGTGTGTGTATGTCTGTGTGTGTGGGCCTGAACGCAGTTGTTATTCTGTTTCTTTTCCCTTTTTCTCTCTTTCTCTTTCTTTTTTGTTTTTTAGACATAGTCTCAACTCTGTAACCTATGATGGGTGGCATCATAGATCACAGCAACCTCAAACTTCTGTGCTCAAGCAATCCTTCTGCCTCAGCTTCCCAGATAGCTGGGACTACAGGCACCTGCCACAATGTCCAGCTAGTTTTTCTATTTTTAAAAGAGACAGGGCTTTGGCTCAGGCTGGTCTCAAGCAATCTACCTACCTCGACCTCCCAAAGTGCTAGGATTATAGATGGGAGCCTCCATGCCCGGCCTGGCTTTGCTATTGGCTTTTGAGTCCTCCTACCATGACTCCCGCTTTCTGGTCTGACAACATACTCCAGACTCACCCTTTACATTTTCCACTTCAGGTCTCAAATTAGCCGTTTCTTCTAGTTCCTTCTCTTTTAGAGACACAGTGTGGACACTGATATCTTCACTGCGAACGGACTATTCACTGTTTCTGGACGTTTAGCCTAGACAATCGTGAGGAAACGTTACAAGGGAGGGTAAAGACATCACAAGCTGGGCCTGACAGGCCAACTCAAATTCAGAAGAACAACACGTTATTTAGCTTCGAAGATCTCATGTTTGTATCATTTCAGCAACACTGAATGTTTTGGTTGTCAACACAATTACTCACCGGCTTCATTCCACAATATCACCACAAATAAGATCATTGAAACCACTTTGACAAAAAAAAAAAAAAAATCATTTTTTGGACCATTCTTTGTTTTTAGGGTTTATCCACAGAAGGATAGATAGTCATATTACCATGTTTTAAGGTCATTTGACATACTGTAAAGTAGTGTGTTACCTTGCTACAAGGTCAGTATGCAGTGAAGTTCATTTGTTTTGCTTTTCTTTTTCTTTCTTTCTTTTTTGAGACAGTCTCACTTTGTTGCCCTTGGCAGAGTGCCCAGCCTCATTTTACTTTTCAATAAATTTGGGAAATTAATTTTGGTGTATAATCAGAAAGTATTCATGCTCCTACAAAGTCAAGTTTATGAAACAAGATGTTCTCAATGACGTTTACATTCTAACATGTCTATCCAACTTGTTCTTTAAAGGTGTTATGTCTATGTGCGTGGACCTGAACGCAGTTGTTATTCTTGTTAAACTTGTTCTTTTTCAAATTGTTCATCCATAAGTGGTCATTTTGACTTACAGAGTTGCCACTGTTGCCTCACAGAGGGTGTGCTGTGGTTATATATATTTGTTTATAACAAAAAAAATAATCTCTCAAGGTACAGACTAAACATTTGTAAAGCACCGGCCTTGTGTTGCATCTTAAATACACAGCATTGCATAACAGGGTTGCATTCTAAGAAATGGTGTTCGGTGATTTCGGCTTCGTGTGAACACAGTGTATGTGTGCACAGACCTGTGTGATTCAGCCTCACACACGCAGGCTGTGTGCTGTAGCCTCCTGCTCCGGGTCACACACTGCACAGCAAGTTACTGTACTGAATGCTGTGGGCAATTGTAAAACAATGGTAAGTATCTGTGTATCTAAAATAAAAAGGCACAGTCAAAATACAGTTTAAAAAATTAAAAAATGATACACTTTCCAGGAAGGGAGTGTAGGCCACTTTCCAGAAAGGGAGCTCGCAGGAATCAAGTTGCTGTGGGCGAGTGAGGGAATGTGGGGGCCGAAGACATCGCTGTGGCTGCTGTGGGCTTTATCATGAATGGACACTTAGGCTGCATTAAATGTATTTAAAAATATTTGTGAGCTTTTTAAATTTGTAACTTTTCAACTGTTTTGTAATAACACCTTAAAATACAGAAGTATTGTATAATGTACAAAAAATATTTTCCTTCTTTGTGTTCTCATTTTATAAGCTTTTTCTATTTAAAAAAAATTATTATTTTTGTTTGTTTGTTTGTTTGTTTGTTTTTTCTTAGTTCCTTGTTGAAAACTAAGACGTGAATGCACATAGGAGCCCAGGCCTCCCAGGGTCAGGACCTTCAGTATCACTGTGTTCCATCCCCATGCAGTGTGTGACTGCATAATGTATGCATGTGCGAATGATGCTTAGCAGTGGACTAGTGCAGAATACACATAATAGATGATGGAAGATAGATAGATAGACAGACGGACAGATAGAACAGCCAAATGCAACGTTGGTGCAATGAACACACTCTCTCTCCCTCCCTCTCTCTCTCCAGTGCTTTCTCTTTCCATGTCTCTGTCTTCCCTTTACCCCAGCGTCTGCCAATTTTACTTTCCATTTATCCAATATTTCATTCATACCTGGCTCCTTTCAAAAAATTATAAAGTTATTTTATGCCAAGCCCCTATCTTGTTCTCATCATTTACATTAGGTGGCCACTCTCATAAGTAAAAAAATTAACAATCTCCTATGTGATATTATTCCTGTATAATATTTACATACAGGTGTACACAATTATTTCACTCACATCACCCCTATCCTCTCCCCAGAAATTATTGGCAGGGCCACGATTGCTGCAGACGTCTACTAATGGCCCTTGAGTGATCTCTTCCCCCTGAGTGGGGTCTGAACCTGAAGATTTACTGCTAATGAAGAGAATTCAGGAATGACAAGATGTTGTCTCAGAGACCAGGCTGGGGAACACGGTGCTCTCTCTGGCTGTTTGCAACCTCCTGCTCTGAGGAAGGTGGCTGTTGTGTTCTGAGCTGCCTGTAGGGGGCACACCTGATAAGCAACTGAGGGGACCTCTGGCCAACAGCCAGTGAGGAGCTGAGGCCCTAGGTCCAGCACCTTCCAGAAAACTGTAATGGTCAGTTTCATGTATTGTCACACTTAGGTTATAGGCCCCATTATCTGATTAAACCCTAGTCTGGGTGTTGCTGTGAAGCTACTTGTAAATGGGATGAGCATCTACAATTGGCTGATTTTGTATAAAGGGGACGTTATCCTGGCCTATCCTCAGTCCAGGATAATGTGGACAGGCATGCACCAGTCTATTGAAAAGTCTAAAAAGCAGAGTAGAGGTTCCCCCGAGAAAGAAGAAATCCTCCTATGGACTAAAGCAACTGAAGGGCCCAGCCTGCCCTTCCCAGCTGCTTGCCCTGTGGATTACAGACAGGCCATCCAGCCCCACAACTGCATAAACCAGTGCCGTCCAAGAAGGACAGAGATAAATATAGATGTGGGTTCTGTCTCTCTGTGGTGGAACCCTGAATACTACAGAACTAAGTCCTTCCAGCAGCGCTGGGTGAGCCTAGAAATGTAGCTACTCCCAGTCGAGCCTTTGGATGAGACACCAGCAAACACTTCGACTGCCCCAGTTGAGCCTTTGGATGAGACACCAGCAAACACTTTGCAGCCTGTGGAAAAACCCTCAGCCAGAAACACCAGCCAACCATGCCCAGAGTCTTACAGAGATTCTCGGATAATAATTGTTGCTGATTGGTACTGTGGTGGTGATTTGTGACATAGCAATAACTGACTGAGACGGCCATTGCTTATCAGTGTGCAAGAGGGGCCCCTCCCAAGGGCATCCAGCCAAGGACGCAGAGCTGGTCTCGTGGCATGGTAGTGGCCTACATAAATCGTACAGAGACCTAGTCTCTGAGGAATTAAGTGTCATGCCTGCGGGTCAAAGTCCAGAGCTAGGACTAGAACCAGTAGTCAGGTGCCAGTCCAGATTTTTGCCACCTGACCCCTTGGTCTGTGTGTTTACCCTGGAGGATCCTGAGGTCCCTTCACTTTCTGTGTCTTCCTGCTGTGTCTTCCAATGGTGCAGAGAAATCCTCTCTTTGTGCTTCTTCTTATTAGGGCATTAATCCCAAAGGCCCCACCTCCTAATACCATCGCACTGAGATCCCCACACATGAATTTGGGGGGCCTGCGCTCTGTGCTCCTGCTGCGCTGAAGGCCCTTCCCTGAGCTGCCCAATTCTGCACCATCCAGTCTCTCCAACCTCTGTTTCCCTCTCTCTGAGGCCCTTGTTATCCTCCCACATGGCAAGGTCTTACTTAGGATTCGGGATAGGTTTTACTTACTCTGGGAAGCGTTCCTGACCCCTCAAAAGTGCCATAGGTCCCCTCTCTGCGTGCACCCATTGCACCCTGCAATAGCACGCAGCATTGTGAAGGTTTATTTACAAACCTTTATTTATAAACCTTCAGAAAATATGTTTGATGAGGGCAGGGACTCTGGTACCTGATAAGCAGCCAACAAATTGTGGGATGAAGGGGTAGGGCACATCCAGTCAGCGCACTACTGGGAACCTATAAAATTATATGCATGGAATTCCACCAGGCCTCCTTAAAGATGCAGACCTTTGGCTCGAATTTGAATTCTCGCCTTTAATTCAGTGGCGTTGTAGTTAGAACTCCAGGGATAATGTCTATCTGTATGACCTGGGCAAACTACTTACACTTTTTGAGCCTTTAGTGGGGCAAATAACACATCAACTGCTTGTTTTCTAACACAGCGCCTTTTTTTTTTTTTTTTTTTTTTTTAAATCGTCTCAATATGTCACCCTTGATAGAGTGCTGTATTGTCACAGCTCACAGCAACCTCAAACTCTTGGGCTTAAGCGATTCTCTTGCCTCAGCCTCCCAAGTAGCTGGGACTACAGGTGCCTGCCACAACGCCCAGCTATTTTTTGTGGCAGTTGTCATTGTTGTTTAGCAGGCCCTGGTCAGATTCAAACCCACCACCCTCAGTGTATGTGGCTGGCACCATAACCACGGTGCTACAGGCACCGAGCCTATAACACAGCATCTTATATGGCATTCGAAATCCAGAAACAGCTGAAATTATAGAGACATGAGCAGGGAGGCCTTGTTTCTGGTGCTGTCTCCTGCGGACAAGTCAGTAGGGACTGAGTTTCATCATCTGTGCAAGAAGGAAGATGAACCATTTAGTTTCTGGGGTCCCTCCCCTGTCTGCTCTTCTTGGTTTTCTTAGCTGAGAGGAGCAAACTTTACCAAAAACATAGCTGCTAAAAGCACTAATAAAGATATTATCTTAATCCAGGCGCAGCCAGGTTCTCATCACGGAAAGGAATCTAATTGTTGACTTCCAATTTCCGTCAGAATTGACAAAAGACAGTGCCCCAAGAAAGCCTGCAGGGCTGGACACTGTCCTGAGGACAAGAGAACAAAGGGCAGCATCTGTCATGGGACAGCAGGAGAGGGCTGCCTGACAGTGTTCCCGGCCCAGAGGCTTGATGAGAAGAATGTTCTGCCGCAGTTGTTAGGCACTGGCCTTAAGTCAGAACCTGCAAACTAGAATTACCGAGATTTCTAAATTCTCACGGTCATAAGCATGCTATTCTTATGGCTCTCTAGCTGAGTCCTGCCTCGTAGGACAGCACCACTACATGAGTATTTCACCAGGAGTCAGGGACATCTCTTTGTTCGGTGGCTACTGTGTGTGGCTAGTCATCAGGCCAGGGCCCAGGCATGGGTCATGTCACAGTTTATTCCTCCTTCAGCTTTCTCAATAACTGAATGCACTTTACAGCAGGCCATCATATCTGTTATAAAGAGGAGATAACTCTAGCAGTCATTCAAATGAAATAATGTCCAGAACACTTAGTAAATATTTTTTGTTAGTTGACCATTTAAGGTATTCAGGACTAGTGAACTCATGGGAAGAAAAAGTTGGCAGCCACCTAAAAAGGGGTATACTGGAGAATCTTCTCTCAAAGACACGCACCATTTAACCTTCTGCCATTTAATCACCATGGCTTTATCCCTGTCTTCAGAGCTTTGCCTACTGGTCTCTGTGGCAGACATACACAGGACAGACCTATATCATGTCTGGATGGCAGCCTCTCTTTGGAAGAAGTATCCCTTTCCCAATCTCCGTGGTTCTGAGCAGGCTATCAAGCCCCTGAGGGCACACTCAGCATCATTGACTGATCAGAGGCACAGACTGGGACACGATCAGACCAGAGCATCTCCTTGGAGCTAAACTGGGAAAGAAGCTGTCTCCTTCTGCAGCCTGGTCCCCTGGGTCTGTGGTCTCTGTCCATAGGGCAGGACCAGATCAGCCAGGGACAATGAGGTTACTACCAACAAAAGCAGAGGGGAAGACTGATGGCCAGAGAGTCCTGGGTCCTCCCCATTTACAGCCCAGCTGCCCCTTACACCCTGGGGGTTCCCAGGTGCCTGCAGCTGGGTAAGCCAACATATTGCTTCTTTGCTTAAAGCTGGTTGGAATTCAGTTTCTTTCACTTACCATTAAAAACATCCTAATGAAAGCATATTCTTTCCCAAAGTCTGTTATTTCTATATAAGGTTCTACTTACATCCTTGCTGACCAGTGCTGTGGGCAGAGACCACTAATCCAGGATGGGTCAATGCACAGTGGTAAGAAAAGAGATGACATCTCTGATGGCCTTGTCAGTAAAAACCTGGTGACCCCGTGTCAGACCTCAGGACCTGACTAGTGGCAGCAGGGCCACTCACCGAGACAGGAGAGGATCAGTCCAGATGGTTATACATCAAGATGACGCCTGGACACTGGACAGGAATTCGGGTGTCTGCGTCTGGAGTTCTGTGGAAAGGTCAGCGGTGGCGACCCCTGTCTGGATGCCATCAACATAGAGAAGGAATTGAAACCCAGCACATTCGGGGTGACTATGACCGCCGACTCACACCCCGATACAGCTGTTGAAGCCTAAACCCAGCACCTTGGACGTAGCGGTGTTTGGAGACAGGATCTCTAAAGATGTGATAAAGTTACACAGGTCACTAGGGCGGCCCCAAACAGCATGTCCTTATAAAAAAAGGGAAACTGAGACAGACTGATGCAGGATGGAGCACGTGCGGAAACAGGAGGAAGACACGCCCAGGGCGGGGCCTGGGAGGGCGGGGTATTGGTGGGCGGGGTCTTAGAAGGGGGCGGGGCCTGGGGGAAGAAGCTCTGCCAACACCCCATGGGGACACCTGGGCCCCCGAACTGTGGGAACATATCAGTAAATCCCTGCAGCAAGGCCCCACCCCGAGTTGTTCCATTACAGCATTCTCAGCAAGCTGACACCCCTGGAAACAGGAGCTGACTTGGAGAACGTGTCCATGGGAGGGAGATCCATCCAGGGACTTCCAAAATGTGGGGTGGGAAGGAGCAGAGAAGAGGGAGGAAGGGGAGGACACGCGGCAGGGAGAGCGGGGCCTCCAGCAGAACCACCAGTGAGGGGAAAGGCGCAGGTGCCGCCGGCAGGGGAGGCTGCTGGTTCAGCATTCAGGAAACAAGAGGAAAGGGCAGTCTTGGAAAGGGGGTTCCCAGTCCAGAAAGCAGTCTTTGAGTGGGCGGTGAGCATGCTGGGGGGGGGGTTCCAGAGAGTGACTGCATGCCATTGGGGTGCGGGACAGCAGGTGAGGCGGACCCGCCTTCCCCAGCCGAGCACCGTCCCCACGTCCCCACGCTGTCACGGAGGGAGGGGCCCCCCTGGGAGGCGTGGCAGGAGCGGTCACCGGGCCCCGCTAGGAGGCGTGGCAGGAGCGGTCACTGGCGCGCCCACCTGCAGGTGACCACGCGGACTGCCCCACACACCTTCCTGCCTCCCGGTCCCGACTTCATCCTGAGACAGGACCGGTATGCTGGGAATAGCGCTTGGGAGCACAGAGATTTCTAGGCCGCAACACTGCAGGAATTGGGACAAACACGCAAAAGCCAAAGAAAAACACACCTGTTGCAGACATTTTATTTCCATTTAAGAGGCCAAGGACCCGGTCTGCACCTCAGAGGCAGGTTATCATCAGAGCCTAAGGGTACAATCGGACCAACTCACTCAACTTGGTTTCTTAAACTTAAAAGATAGCTTTTATTAGAATATACCTGAGAGAAAGAAATTCCAAAGCCCAGCTGCCCACATGGCCCTGGACCTCACATTCTTGACAGGACACTGCCCCCCACCCTCCATGCGCAGCTTTGCTGCCAAAACCCCAGGGAAGCAAGAAGCACCCACCTCTTCAAAGATGAGCACGGCAGGGTTGTTCGGCATACTTTTCTAAACATATAAAATCAAAATCAAATTTTAAAAATACAATTTTCAAAACACAAAATATAGAAAACATCAATGTGAAAAAAAATAATCGTCCCATTTAGACCATACATTGCTGACTTTTCAGGAAGATTAAAAAAGGTTACCACCTCTGTCTACAACTTAGAATTGACCACATGAAGTGCATTATGCTATTGTCATAATTTAATTTTTATTAAAGATAAATACCATTATTAAATCATAAATATATATACCCCTCCCAAAATATGGTGATCACCCTAACATACAGAGAAATAATAGTTTCAAACATCATTCAGAAACATAAATTTACCTTAATTTCTTGTCTTTTAGGAAAAGCAGAATTTGACTACAAAATCTCTTCAGTTGACATTAAATAATTTCCAGTTATGGTAGGTTTCATTGATTTATTGTTTGACAGGGTAAAACAAGTCAACTCTTCCTCCATCTGACATTTTTGTTGTTGTTGTTGTTACCGCAGTTTTTTACCAGGGTGGGTTTGAACCCACCAGCTCCAGTACATGGGGCCGGCACCCTACTCCTTGAGCCCCAGCTGCCCTCCCCCCCC
Organism: Loris lydekkerianus; assembly: GCA_963574355.1. Lineage (NCBI taxonomy): Eukaryota > Metazoa > Chordata > Mammalia > Primates > Lorisidae > Loris > Loris lydekkerianus. Next base: position 14,023 of record CAUYPK010011595.1, on the reverse strand, counting down.
CCAATCTGACATTTTCCAAAGCAGAATTTAGCCAAGGTCATCAATGGTTTGCTAAAACATCAGTCCTGATATGACAAATGCTAAAAATTAGAAGAATGAGAAAAAATCAGAAAGCAAATACTTCCTGCTGTGGTTTAATTGTGTCCCCCAAAGCTCACATGTAGGAGACCTAATCCCCAATGCAACAGTGTTGAGAAGTGGGACCTCTAAGAATTGATTAATGTCATTGTCACTGGGGCAATATTACAGGAGCCAGTTCTGCTGTCTTGTAAGCATGTTCTAGTCTTTCCACCCTCTGCCATGGGATAACACAGTTCACAGGTCCTCACCAGATGCCAGCACCATGCTCTTAGACTTCCCAGCCTCCAGAACTGTGAGCCAAATAAACTTCTATTGTTTATATATTACCCAGTCTGTGGTGTTCTGTTATAGCAACACAAAACGAGCCAAGACACTTCCAAAAGGGTGACAGGAAAAAAACGTAAACACTGCCTCATCTATTTTTTAAAAGGAGGATGCATGGCAGGTGTCACATTAAGTCAGGCTTATTAATTATTTACTATACAGAGCTGTAGATTCTTGGCGAGGGAAGCCCACGACAGTCACTAAAGCCCGGATCTTTCTCTTCTGGAGTTGTGTATTGAGACTAAGCAACATGAAGAGGACTCTGAATGGTTTTGCCCACGTAGTTCTTGCTTGTAAAACACACGTACACATTCAGTAGGCTGTTTGATCAGTTTCACTTTATTTCACTCTTTCTAAAAGTTCTGCCTGAAAGCTGGTGTTCAGGAAGCACTCTGGATGATGTGACTGTGGATTGCACCTGCAGCCCCTGTCCATCTTGGTTATCTGACATCTTGAGCTGTCCCTCCTCTGGGGACAGGGGAAAAAAGGAACTCAGAGATGCTGTCACGGAGCTGAACGCTAGCACAATGAGCCGGGCGTGCGGCACACAGTTATGTATTAAGTATCCGACTGATTGTGCAAAGACAAGAGTGAATGAGGCCTCTCCTATTCTCACCTTGATTGCTGAAGAGACAGTGGGTGCACCTGCTGTTGACATCCAAGTAACCAAAAGACCCCCTGCTCTCGTTGCCCTTTACAGACTCTTGGGAGGGGCAGTTATTCAGAACCAGCTGGCACTAAGCGTGGTGCATCTACTTAGCACCTCATATATCTCTCTCTCTCTCCCCACCACATACACACTCTGAGTGTTGATCCCATGGCCTGGTGTTGCAAGGGCTTTAGGTAGAGAGGTGGAAAGTGGAGTGCACTGAAAGGTCTGTGTTCTGAAGCCAGATGTTAGTTCGACTACCAGATGGAAACATGAGTAACCCCAGAACAGGGCAGGTCAGGACAGGACAGGTCAGGAGACCCAGGCTCTTGGAATATCACAGATAAGAAAAGCCAAATCCTTGGGCGGCGCCTGTGGCTCAAGGAGTAGGGCGCCAGCCCCATATACCAGAGGTGGTGGGTTCAAACCCAGCCCCCGCAAAAAAAAAAAAAAAAAAACCGCAACAACAACAAAAAATTTAAAAGAAAAGCCAAATCCCAGGAGGTAAACAGGACCAAGAAGGAGCAGCCTGAGATTCAAGTCAACACCTGGAAAAGAGGTGGCAGCAACTAGGAAAGGGGCCAAGTTAAAGCTTCCTGTGGAAGGTGGCACCTTGGGAGGACTCACCAACCACATGCTGGTGGACAAAGGCAAGACTATGTATGGGGGCAGCATTTGGAGACCGAGGAGCTACGCCTCCACCAGTCTGAGCCCTCAGGCCAGTAACTGAGTCACTCCCACCCAGTCTCCTTCTCTGAACCAGGGTTTAGTTACAAGAATGGTGACCTCCACTGACTCCTGCCGGGTTCCAGGAGGCAGCAGGTGTGGCCGCCTGAGAGGAGGCATCAGACACGTCTTTTTTCAGCTGCCAAGAGAACAGACGCCTCTGACAGTCTTCTTGACAATGTTCTCACTGCAAACCCACAGCCTTGAACCCCAGCCCGACCTTTACTCATGGCGTCCCGTCACAGCACGGGCGTCCAGCAAGTGAGGCAGTGGAACAGTGAATGTCTAATGTGAATTCCGATGCTGGGCTCCCTCACTCCATTTTTCTGCACTTTGGTTTTACCTGTCAAAGGAAGTATTTGTAGATTTTTTACTCCGTAGATAATCTCTAAGGTACATTCCAGCTCCAATTTTTTCTACCTTATTCAGATTTTCACATATTCTGAATTAAGAGTCCAGAACACTGTGCTGTGTGATGTTAAAGAATGACATGAATAGAATAGTTTCTCCGAGAGTTCCAGGAAAGGAAGGATGGAGGGAATGAAGGCAACAAGGGCTGCAACGAAGTCCTGAGTCTCGCTCTGCCATCTGCCCGATTTGCAGAGAGCACACGAGCAGGTGCACTGACGTACGGTGCTGTACACAGCATCAGGGAACCCGCAGACGCACGGCCTGAACTCAGCCAAAGTCACAAGCACCCACAGTGGGATGCTGAGCAGATCACACCCATTGTCTCATTCAAGCCACACTAACCCTGGGAGTCAGGAACTGCTACTGTCCCATTTTACAGGCAAGAAAATGGAGGTAAAAGGAAGATAAGGAACTTGCCTCTTGTGGGGTTGGGTAGGGGAGGTAAAATGCAAACCCAGGCAGCCTGACCCCAGAGCACAGGCTCTGCCCCGGGAATGTGAGCCTAATGGGTAAGGGTCTGCCCAAGGCCACGCAGAAGCCCTCAGACTAAAATCAGAGCACCGGGTGCCCAGCTTCTCCCTCATTGCACACCTGTGCATCCTAGGTCAGGGCAAAGGACATTAAAACACATAAAGCTGAGTCCCTGGGGGGAGGTGACTGCAGCCAGCTTACCCAGTGCTATCTTAAACAAGACTTCCCCTTCAAACTCTGCAAACCACACACAGACCTCCCCACACAACAGGCATATCTGGGGAAATAATTGAGCAAATCCATCGCTGCCAAGCAACTGCTGTAAGTTATTAGCTTTATCAAGAGGGCAGCTCACAGGCTCAGCCACACCCAGTGCCAGGCACAGGTGGACGGGAACGATCCCGCTTAACTGCCACACCCCCACACTCCACAACCTTCTGAGCTAGAGGCTGTTACCACACCATTTCACAGAGACTGACATTCAGAGTTACGAACTACCTGGGTCATAGAGCTAACAAGTTGCAGGGCCAGGGCTGGAACTGGGGATGCAGAGCCTTTAGCGGTGGGCCTCCTAACACAGGCCACCCAGCCCTGGAAGCTGGGTCTCCTCTTCCCCAATTAGATTCCCTCCCATAGGCCCTTCCGCCACCTCCCTCCCCCCACTTCACCACCAGGTAGGTAGTCACCTGGTATCCCAAGTACCTCCTTATCTACTGGGTTTCCGTTTGCTGAGGCTCCCATCATGGTGACATCTGGAGGCTCTAGGATATACCCCAGCATGGTGTCTGCAGGGCACAGTGGGGCTGGCTGTGTCCCAAAGACAGCAGACTGAGTCCACATTCTGGACCCCTGGCTATTCTACCTGCACTCCCTGGGGGAGCATCACATGCAGACATGGAATTTACGTTGTTCTTACCACACCCAGGGTTCCAGTCTCACCTTGTCAACTGAATTTAAATAAAGCTTTGAAAATAATTTGAATAAGTTACTTTTGAAACCAAAGTAAACATCCTGATACTTTTTTCTTGCACAAAAATAACCATACTCAAGAGGATCTAAGACTTGCATGAAAATTAATTTTGTTTTCTGAGTCCGTTTCATAATTCCTGGGCCAGTCCTCTGGGATGGTGTAGGCAGAGCCGTGCCCAGCAGGAGCTGGGACTCTTTCTGCATGCAAGAACTCTACGTGGCCAGAACTCTGCGTGGCCTAACTCTGTGAATTGAGGTCACTGTGAAGCTTATCTAGCAGGCAGTGACATCAAGGCAATGACAACTGCCGCTTTTGGCCATGCTCTGTCCCCTTGCACCCTGCAGGGAGGTGGCTGCCACACTGGCCAACCCGGGCCAGGAAGCACTGAACTCAGGATCGGGGACTCGAGGGCAGGCACTAGGCTCCCCTCGCCTCTGAGTTTCCTAGTCAGATTTGCTTTCTAAAAAAGTTCCTCTGGATGTAAAGCAGGGGTCAGGTTGGAAGGTGACATGATCAGAAGTGAGAGCCCATGAGGAGGAGGCCATGTGAGTCCAGCTGAACCAAGCAGCACCTGAGCTGAGGCCACTGCGGACGGCATGAGGTACGGGGCCCGGGGAGAGGAGGCTGGCATGTCTCTGTGGGTTTGGATTTTTCTTTTCTCTCTTTTCATGTGACATGCTGTGTGGCTACAACAGTCTGTTCCAGGACAAGTGAGAATTAAGTAAATTTAGGTTGTTTTTAAAAAGACGGTAAGGGCAGCAGATGGGCTTGGCGGAGGCACAGGACCTCCAGCCCTCCCATGCCACACAAGCTCTGGAAACCTTGGCTTCTTGCTCACAAATAGGGTGTGGGAACAGACCTACAGACCTTGGTAAGCAATTCAACTTTCATCAGAAACTAGCTTCTCACTTTTTATTTAAGTTGTCATCACCTCCAGAAATACAGGCGGAGAATCCAAGACCCACCACACCTATGGACTAAAGTGCGGTCTGGGAAAGCAGCTGTGACATTAGGGTTTCCACCTCAGAGGTCGCCGAGACGGGACAGACAGGAAAGCAATTTTCAGTAATAAAATAAAAGGCATATATTGCATTTTATGAAATCAAAATGTCATTTAGAATAGTTTGTGTCCTACCACAGCATATATATAGATTCTGAGTTCAATTGGAATGCATTTAATTAACCTTTTATCTTTATTATGAAACACAGTCCTTGAGGTTTACACAGCAGGCTTGTTTATCGGGGGAGCTGCCTTTTCAACTTAGACCTGCCTTGCAGCAGCCAAGTCCCTTCAGTGCAGACAAGCTTTACTAAGTCAGGTGCTACCCTGTCAGGTAGCCTGTGCACTGTCCACATTCCCTGCACCTGGGCCAGCCAGGTCTCTGGGTCCAGAATTCACCTACCTAAGGGAGCTGACTGTCCTTTGCGGTCCTGGTTTGTTTATTTGTTCACTTATTTATTTAGAGCAGCAGTTCTCAACCTGTGGGTCGCAAACCACAGGAGCTGTATTAAAGGGTTGCAGCATTAGGAAGGTTGAGAACCACTGATTTAGAGAGTACCATTGTGTGCTCTGGGTTGAGTGCTGTAGCATCATAGCTCACAGCAACTTCAAACTCTTGGGCTTGAGCAATCCTCTTGGCTCAGTCTACTGAGTAGCTGGTGCTACAGGTGCCCGCACACCACCAGGTTAGGGTTTTCTCTTTTTAGTAGAGATGGGGTCTTGCTGTTGCTCAGGATGGTTTCTAACCCCTCAGCAAGAGATCCACCCTCCTTGGCTCCCCAGAGACCTAGGATTACAGGCGTGGGCCATCACACTTCGCCTATTTTTAAAAAAATAACCCTGAATGTTGACATAGTGTAGTTTTTATTGTCCAGGAATAGCAAGGAGGCCAGAGGAGCAAAAGAGGTGTGACAGGATGAGATGAGGGAGTAACAGGCAGACAACGGTATTGCTGCCTGGCATTCCCTCCTCTCATCCTGTCACACCTACCCTGCTCAGACATGGGAAAGCCACAGGAGGGTTTTGAGCAAAGAAGATTTTCAAAGGACCACTCTCAAGACAAGGCTGGAGGCTACTGAAGGGGTGCAGGTGGGCGGCGCCAGAGGCTTGGACAGGATGGTACCCTGGAGAGGAAGGAAGAAGCCGCTTCCAGACACAACCTACAGGCAGACCCAGCAGCCTTTCCTGATGCCCCCCTGAGGGAGAGGGGTCAGAATGGCTCCAAGGTTTTTGACTTGAGCCATGATAAGGATGGAAAATGGAGTGGCCACAAAGCAAGCTGGGGGCTGCTGCAGATGAATCAGACTGGGCAGGGGCGGGAAGTTCGGCTCTAGATTTGTTCATTATGCAAAATCAAGTAGGCAGTGGGATATATAAGAATGAAGAGCAAGAAAGTTGTCAGCTGAAGATAAAGGGGGATATTGTCAACAGAGGACATTTACAACCACAAGACAGGATGAGCCCCAGAGACTGGAAATAAGAGAGAAGAAAAGTGAGCCCAGGCCAAGCCCGGCTGTACCAGCACTCAGTATAGACAGGGGTCATCAGAGAGGGGTCCTCGCAGAGAGGGGTCAGAGCAGAGAAGGTCATCAGAGAGTGGTCAGAGCAGAGAAGGGTCATCAGGAGTGGTCAGAGCAGAGAGGAGTCATCAGAGAGTGGTCAGAGCAGAGAAGGGTTATCAGAGAGTGGTCAGAGCAGAGAGGGGTCATCAGAGAGTGGTCAGAGCAGAGACAGGTCAGAGCAGAGAAGGGTCATCAGAGAGTGGTGAGAGCAGAGACAGGTCAGAGCAAAGAAGGGTCATCAGAGAGTGGTCAGAACAGAAAGGGGTCATCAGAGAGGGGTCCTAGCAGAGAGGAGTCATCAGAGAGGGGTCAGAGCAGAGAGGGGTTAGGAGAGAGGGGTTAGGAGAGAGGGGTCAGAGCAGAGAGGGGTCAGGAGAGAGGGGTCAGAGCAGAGAGGGGTTAGGAGAGAGGGGTCGAGCAGAGAGGGGTTAGGAGAGAGGGGTTAGGAGAGAGGGGTCGAGCAGAGAGGGGGAACAAGCAACGAACCCAGCAAGGACAGGGAGCCCAGCACCCAGAAGATGGATATGAGAACTCTCCCAGGACGCATGTGAGGCCAGCCCAGAGTGAGAAGCTGCCCATAGGCCCCAGCAACACAGGGTGGTCGGCCGGGTGGAACTGCCCTCTGGGTGGAGTGTGCAGCAAGCAAGTATGATGAGGGGAGCTCAGAAGGACCAGGGGGACCAGGAAGCCCAACGAACACACACGGCACCACGGGGGTTGTCACTACCAAGGCCATGGAGATGGGTGGCAGCGCAGGGAAGGGGGTCGAGGGAAATGGCAGCTTACAGGATGGTCCAGCAGGGGGGATGACAGGTGGCAGCATAAGTGTACGGAGCCTCCCAAGGCTGGGGAAGAGTTGGCATCAAGTCCACAACAGGGGTGCTGGCACCACAGGATACAGACCGGGAGGCAGAATGCAGGGGCTCGGAGCCAGGAGTGGGTCTGAGGGACTCTGAGGGAGAAACGCAGAGGGAGCAGTGGTGTAATGAGTCCCCCGCAGGCTTGGAACACTGAGAGGGGCCCTCATGGGCTGGGAGGTGCCGGGTAGTGCTTCCCATGTGCACTGTGGCCCCAATAGCTGGGGGTCACAGCTACTTATACTTACCACCTACATAACCTCAACGTAGTTGTTCAACCTCACTCTCTGCCTCAGTTTTCTCATCTGTACAGCAGGCATAGTGGTGATGCCCTCCCCACCTATGAAGTCCTATCTCAGAACCTGGAAAACAGTATTTGCTAACTAAACTCCTTCCTCTCTGGACAGCTGGGTGAAGCCCCTGCCCTGCTACCCTGGCCTCTCTCCAGGCCCACGTGGAAGCTCCCACTGGTGTCACTGGACACAAGATGCTCTGCCCTCTCCTACATGCTCGTGTGGGTTCTCCCGCCACATCCAGACAGGGGCCCAACAGCACAAGCTGGCCTGGAACCTGCCTCCCACCACACCCCCACCATGAGCTTTGTTTTCATCCTACATAAAAGAGGAGGCAGGAGGGTTCTAGAGACAGGAAATAATTTCTCCCTAGAGAAAAAAATATTCTTCTGGATAAAGAAACGAACCGGGGGGAAACTGCATCTTGCAGAAAATCCTTTGCGAACATCCAGAGGTGGCAGGTGGGGGCTCCTCAAGAGCTGTTGAGTGACACTGTTGAGGCTTCCCAGAGACTAAGCCAGGGAGCAGAGGCAGGGACTTAACCAGAGACATACACGGGGCATGGTGGACAGCTAAGCCCAGACCCAGGCCTGCCACCAGACACTCTCCTTCACGCTAGAGTCTCCAGAATCAGAGGCAGCCCATCCTACAGAGCAGAGGCACGACAGTCTCCGATGTTCCCACCTGAGAAAGCGGCTTCTCTGAACGTGACCCTGTATGCTCAGAGCAGCCAGGATGAGGAAACATGCCTGCAAAGCAGCAGCTCAACCTACAAGCTAGAAACTGTGCAACAGGACACCAGACCTACTTCTGCAAGTTAAGGCCATCATGAACGTTTGCAGCAAATAACTTTTCCTGAGTTCAGATAAGATCTGAGTCCAACCAATGATAAGGGATGTAGCCACTGGAGGCCTTTTTTCCTGAGCACTTAGTAAAATTTAGAAAAGTAAACAACAGAAAACAACCATTCTTACACATTCTAAAAAAACATATCGCTCTTAACCATGTCATGAGCCATTCCTAGGATTAAGAGCAAGAGTGCTTTGCATGTCACCTGAGAGTGGCTGAATGGTAGTGCCTTAAACAACCTGTAAAACTGGCTTGTAAGAACCTCCAAGGGGAAGAAAACCAAAGGCTAAATGGCAAACTGCAGAGCTCAGCTGTTCTTGGCAAAGTGAGAAATGTGATGAGGATGAGCATGAGTCAGGGTTGGGAAGTGGACCCAGGAATACGTGCGTGCACACACACACACACACACACACACACACACACACACCCCGCACCGCCCCGACCTTGCTTGGGGCTTTGTGTCCAAGGTGATGTGTCCAAGATGTGAGACCATCTTGACTTAGATACAGCTGAATTCCCAGAAAAGCACCCAGAATCCCGCATGGATCGTGCCCTTTGGTTTGAACTGAGAGACCTGAAGTTTCCTGGGATTGGGGCTTCCCTCTGTCAGTCAAAGACAAAAGACAACAGGAGATAAGGAACAGGAGTGACGGGTGGTTTGGAGGACACCTCCTGCTTGCTGAGGTGGAATCTGTCTGTAAGTGGCCAGACTGCAGTGGCTTCTGAGGCTAAGTTATAAATTTGTAAAAACTGATTTCTGCAGAGCCGGGCATTTCTCTGCAAGTGAGCTGCCCTGGGCTGTGTCCAGTTCGGAGCTGCTAACACAGCCGTGGGGCCCAGCTACATCCATTCCCAGAGATGAAAGGACTGGTGGATTTGCTCATCCCAGGCTCAGTACTAAAGAGCACATGCCTTGGGGGAGTTGGCACAGAGGGGACTCTGACAGGGACTGAAGGATGCCCGCTGGGAGGCTTCCCTTAGAGGCTGTGTCATCACCGTCTTCGGCTGAGGGGACGGCATGGGAGGGAACCAGGCCAAAGGCTGGACTCTGACACACCCCATGTTCACTCCTGCCCCTCCCCTTGTTGGCTGTAAGCCTTGGGACAAGTTTCTTTCCCTCTCCTGGCTGCTGTTTCCTTATCTGTTAAATGGGAATAATGATACCCGCCATGTCATACGGATACTGAGCCCTGACATGAGAAATGCAGGTGTGAGTCACACCCTGGGTACTGCAGTGCTGGTGCTCAGGAGGTGGAACTTACCGCCGCCTGGGCACCAAGTGGAAACTAACAATGGCCTTCTGTTAAGCTCTTCCTCTGGCGTCGATTCGAAGCACAAAAGAAGAGAGCCCTGTGCCCTCCATGCCCCCAGACACCTGTCATCAAGGCCACCAGAATGTGTCAGAAACCATTACTGCATTTATCTGAACCCATCCAGATGTGCCACTCACATGGCTGGACAGTCCCCCTCCTTGGAACTTTCCAGAGCCTGCCAATAGATCAGAAGATCGTCCGGCTCAACAAAGTGGCAGGCCACGATCTTCTTAAACTGGCACACAGAAAATTTCAATCCTTCTGGGAAAAAGGTCTGCTCCCAGTGCAGCGGCTGCGGCCTGATGCCCAGCTTCGCCAGGCAGAGGCCGACAAACACGTCTTCTAGTTTGATGTACGGGACGGTCCTGGAGACATTGAACACCAGACTTGCCACATCACCAGAAAAGACGTAGGCAGTGCCCGAGCAGAATGGTGGGTACTTGTCGCCTGGATATTCGGATCTACTGATGAACCACTTATTAAACTTCTTCCGAATGGGAAACTCGTTCAGTTTTAAATAGCCAGTGAAGAACCTGGTGGTTCTGTTTTTCTTCAAGAGTAGTTCTACCAGATAGTTGACATTTATAAACATGTCTGAGTCTGTTTTCATCACAAACGACGCCTGAGGACAGAAGTTATGGACCCATTCCATGCCCATCATGGTCTTCAGAGTCAGATTGTAATAGGTGTCCACAAAGTCCTTCTGGATAATATCCCTGTAGCTCTGGCTCTCCTGGGCCACCGCCCCCATCTCGGCCTCAGTGGCTGTGGCCCCCAGGAGGAAGAATGCTTTCACAGGCTTCCCATTCACCATCCTCTCTCTGCCCCATGTCTTGCGGATGGCCGTGCGAGCAGCCAGCTGCCCAAGGGACGAAGTCACCAGCAGGATAAGGAAGGGGGGATCCTGCCTGCAGTCCACATCTGGGAACTGAAGGAACTTCCTGCCGTCTTTCTTGAAAACTAAGTGTTGGTTTCCCCTCTCCTCTCCTCTCCTCAGGACTCAGAGTGTACATGCTAACATACAAACAAAGGGCCCCCAGAACCAGAAAGCAAATATACATCCACTGCATCTTCGAGCAAGCCATCTGAAAGGGACAAAATCAAATGATTAGACCTCAGAAGCATGAGGGCGTGTTTAGCTTTACACTAGGAGGCTGAGGGTACCGGGAGGACACTCTCATTTCGGGAACTCTAGAATCTCACTGCATATGAGGTGGACTACTACAGCTAAGCTGTGAAGCACAGACTTTTGCCAGCATCTTCCACTGAGATTGAGGGCATCCGTCCTGGCTCTGCAGCCAGCCAGCAAGCCAGCCAGCCCTTACCCTATGGGGGTCTCAGATTCCCTGTGAGAATATGGGACCAAGTCTCTCACAGGTCCTCCAGCTCTGCTCTCCTACAACCCCGTGATGACATACAACTAGACAACCCACAAGATCGGAGACTGCGTGTTCTGGAGCTGAATCCAGAGAGGGCTGACATCCTTCTCCGATCTAACTGGATGGCATTCTGTGGCTCCCAGAAGGAAGCAAGCCCAGAGTTCCCATGTTCACAGCGACCTTGAATTTCCATCTCCACTAGGAGCTGCTGCTATCATGAGGTTACTTTTTAAATTTCCTATCTGATTCTGTCATCTTTTGCCCACCCATCTCTGCTGTGCTCGGCAAGTTCAGGTTCATCCATGTTAACGTTATAACATTAAGAAAGTGAATAACTCACTTTTTGCTGGGTAAGAAGCTAAGCCGCGGAGTAAATGCCAAGAGGAAATTTGTTTCAAAGAGCTGTCAGCATACAACATTCCATACTCTCAGGTTCTGGGCTTGTTTACCAAAAATGATGATTCTGTCTCTCAGGAATCACTAGGGGAAAAAAAAAAAAAAAAACAACAGTTGTTATTCAGACTACTTGTGCCTTGCCCACTGGCCTTCACAATCTACTGTCTACGCCACCCATTTAATGTGACCTCCAGTGAATATGTGAGCACTGCGCCAGCCTCACTTTTCTATACTGTAAGATGGGCACGATCAAAGCCCAGTCCACCACTGCCACATGATTTGCCTGTCCACAAAAATAACCACACGCAAATGTCCGAAAATCCTTTCAGGCCTGAGGGTTAGGATAGCACCTCACAGCACTTTAAGACACTGTAAGGTGATAAATTGTTATCTTCTAACTTCTCGGGATGAGAAGGATGAAGAATTAGACTAGCTTATCTAAACACCAAAGTGGGGGCTGAGACTGAAAGACTGGCCAGCAGCAAGGCGGCTATCCTGGCTGAAAAGGGCAGACAGTAAAGAGGGAAATGCAGGGTTGCTTGTTCTGATGGCAAAAAAAGCACCTCAGAACTTCATTATGTCAAAATTCTGTTCTAAATATATTCACTGTTAGAGAAATTAAATAACTATAGGGCTTTCTAACACCAGCTCACTCTCCAGGGACCCTTTCCTAGAGGCAGACTTAGCAGAGCTGCGGCTCTGCTCTGCCCTGTGGAGCTCCCGTCCCTGCCCTCACTTCAGAGAGATCGCAGTGGGAGGCCACCACACGGTCCGCACCGCAGCTTAGGATGCAGCCAGTTCTGCTTCTCTTTCTCTGTGGGATTATTTATTTGCACAGCTAGGGTGTGTAGCTGATGGGAGGGGGCAGGGAAGCAAACCGCTTTCTCAACCACAGTGCATCTTAGAAGCATCTGAGCCAAACGCAAGCGCAAGATGGAATTTGTCTCCTTTGCTTCCTTTCCTGGACAATTTTGCTCTTTTTCAAAGGGGTTGTTTCAATAGCAAACCTTGAATTCTCATTCCCTCCAATGTGCCTTCTCTCAGGACCACGCACGTGGGTCTAAACCTCCTGGGGTGGATGCTCACCTCAGATGCCAAACTGCTTCCCGGGAGTGCCAGGTCCGACTGGCAGAAGCTCTCCACGGCCACTGGTTTTCATGGGCATGTGGGACATACGTTCTACCTCAGATGGAATTACCAAGAAATAATCTCCAGAAGTTACAGCATGGAACCCCATTCGCACCTCTCACCGAGTCTGTACTTGAGGGGACCAGTGGGAGAGGATGGTACGAGTCCTGGAGTCCACAGGCCAGGGGGCCTGGAAGACTATGACATCCAAGGGCAGCAGAAGAGGTGCATCCCAGCACCAGGGGAGAGTCGGAAAATCACCTTTCTGTTCTGCTCCAGGGCCAGCAGCTCATGTGGTGAGAGATGTCCTCCTCAGAAACAGGGAAAGGGAGTGACGTATGGCCTCCCATAGGTGACCCACCCAAACACCAGCTTGGCCAGGCCTTTGGAGGCTAAGCCTGGAGAAAAGACATTTTAGGAAATATTCTCCACAGGACTAATGAGGCTCAGCTTCAGGGCCACTCACCTCCACTGTTTTCTTTTTCTCTGAGAGGAATGCCCCCACCCCAGTAACTCCAAGCTCCCCCCTGGTGTCCGGCTCCCTGCCCACTGGAGGAAGCATTGTGATGGTGACCTCTCTGTCAACTTGACTGGGTCACAGGTACCCAGATATTTGGTCAAATATTACTTCTGGATGTGTCTGTGAGGACATTTTGGATGAGTTGGCATTTGGACTGGGAGACTAAGCAGATGATTCTCCCCACATGGGTGGGTCTGTCTCACCCACTCAGGGGAAGCCCAACTAGAACAAAAAGGCTGACCCTCCCCTGAGGAAGAGGGAGCTCCTGCCTGGGTGCTGCAGCTGGGATGGTGGTCTTGTCCTGCCTTTGGACTTGAACTAAAACATCAGCTCTGCTCATGTCTCGAGCCTGACGGCTTTGGCCTGAACTCAGACCACCAGCTCTCCTAGGTCTCAGGCCTTTGGCCTCAGACTGGACTGCATCAACTGATTCTCCTGGGTCTCCGGTATGCTGACTACAGATCTGCAACTTCCCAGGTTCCATAATTGTGCGAACCATTTCCTCAAAATAAATCTCCTTCTGTACACAGGCATACCTTGGAGATATTACTGCATATACTCGAGTATAAGCCGACTCCCTTAATTTTACCCTAAAAACTGGGAAAAGTTAGTGACTCAAGTATAAGCCGAGGTGGAAAATGCAGCAGCCACTGGTAAATTTCAAAAATAAAAATATATGCCCAAAACAATTACAATAATTGAGAAATCAGTAGGTTAAATGCTGATACCCTCACATCAGATACAGCTGAAGCTCTGTTTGGACATACAGATGATGATGATGAGGAATCCAGTTTTGAAGGATTTTAACCTTTGTGATTCAGCTTGATTACCTGTTAAGCTAAGTGCACCGAATCAAATAACCTGTATGACCCGAGTATAAGCCGAGTTCGGGTTTTTTGGCACAAATTTTTGGCACAAAAACTCGGCTTATACTCGAGTATATACGGTACATGTTTAGTTGCAGACAACCACATAATAAAGCAAGTCACACAATGATTTTTGCTTCCCAGTGCATATAAAAGTTATGTTCACACTATACTATAATCTCTTAAATGTGCAATAGCATCATGTTTTTATTTTTTATTGCTAAAAAT
>CAUYPK010011593.1:0-31983 GCA_963574355.1 Loris lydekkerianus | reverse complement strand
CCTTTTCTCCACATCCATGCCAACATCTCTGGTCTTGAGATTTTGTGATATAGGCTAGTCTCACTGGAGTTAAATGATATCTCAAAGTAGTTTTGATTTGCATTTCTCTGATGATTAAAGATGATGAGCATTTTTTCATATATCTGAAGGCCGTGCGCCTTTCTTCTTTAGAGAAGTTTCTCTTCAAATCCCTTGCCCAGCCTGCGATGCACAGTTGTCTTAAAAAACAAACAAACAAAAAAAAAAAACTCCTTTTTTTAGCTCTATTTTTTTCTTTTCAAGGAAATGTAATTTCATACAAGCATATGAGGACATGGCAGGTTGGGTTCTAGGTCACCACAGTAAAATTATTAACTGCAATAGAGTCACATGAATATTTTGGTTTCCTGGTGCATACAAAAGGTACTTTTATATTACACTATAGTCTATCAAGTGTCTGATAGCATTTTGTCTAAAAAGTACAGGTGTGCTAATTAAAAAATAAGTTAATTGTTAAGAAGTGTTAATGGCCATCTGAGACTTTGGTGAGTCGTAATATTTTTGCTGATGGAGGGTCTTGCCTCAATGTCGGTAGCTTCTGACTTATCAGGGTGGTGGATGCTAAAGCTTGGGGTGGCTATGGCAATTTTTAAAAATGAGCCAATTATGTTTGCCATGTCTATGAACAATTTCCTTTAATGAAGTTTCCTGTGTATCCTGTGATGATGTTTGCTAGTGTTTTACTTACAGGAGAACTTTCAAAATTAGAATCAATCCTCTCAACCCCAGCAGATCCTTTACCAACTAAGTTGATGTAAATTCTAAATCCTTTGTTGTCATTTTAACAATGTTCACAGCCTCTTCATTGGGGGCAGATTCCATCTCAAGAAATGACTTTCTTTGCTTATGCAACTCCTCAAAAGGTTTCAGCAATTCAGTCAGATCTTCAGGTTTTTGAATCAACTTCGAAGCTCTTGGTAATGCTAATATTTTGACCTGCTCTTTTCTTGTGAATTGTCAACGTTCCTAAAGACATCTAGAAGGGTGACTCATTTCCTGAACGTTTTTGATTGACTGCACAAATCCATCATAGGATTTGCCATCTATGGCAGCTATTGCCTCATGAAATGTTCTTCTTAAATAATACTTGAAAGTCAAAATCACTCCTTGATACATGGGCTGCAAAATCACTCCTTGATACATGGGCTGCAAAATGGATGTTATCAGGCATGAAAACAACATTAATCTCCTTGCATGTCTCCATGGGAGCTTTTGGGTGACCAGGTGCATGGCCAATAAGCAATAATATTTTGAAAAAAACATTTTGGCTGAATCACTCAACAGTGGGCTTTAAATACTCAGTAAACCATTCTGTAAACAGATGTGCTATCATCTAGGCCTTGTTGTTCCATTGCATGGAGCACAGGCAGAATAGATTTAGCATGATTCTTAAGGGTCCTAGGATATTCAGAATGGTAAAAGAGCATTGCCTTCAACTTACGGTCACCAGCTGCATTTCCCTTTAACAAGAGAGTCAGCCTGTCCTGTGAAGCTTTGAAGGCAGGCATTGACTTCCCTTCTCTAACTATGAAAGTCTGAGATGACAATTTCTAATAGAAAACCCTTTTTGTCTCCATTGAAAATCTGTTGTTTAATACAGGCACTTTCATCAGTTGTCTTAGCTTCTCCAACAACACTTGCTACTTTATCTTGCACTTTTATGTTATGGAAGTGGCTTTGGTCCTTAAACTTTATGAACCAAGCTCAACTAGTCTCCAACTTTTCTTCCACAGTTTCCTCACCTCCACAGACTAGGTGGGAAACACGTAGCCTCAAGGCTACATGTGACCCTTTAGAGCCCCAAATGTAGCTCTTTAACCAAATTCAAACTTCACAGAACACATTCCTTTATGAAAAGGATTTGTTCTGTAAAATTTGGATTCCCTCAAAAGGCCACAGTCAATGATCTAGAAGGCCACGTGTGGCCCCAAGGCCATGGATTCCTGAGGGTGTGTTGTGGATGGCTTAATTTTCTATCAAACTGAAACTTTCTCTGTACCAGCAACAAAGCTGTTCTTCATTTTTCGTCCTGTGTTCACTGGAATAGCACTTACACTTTCTTCCAAGAACTTTTCCTTTGCATTCACAACATGGTTAACTTGGCACAAAGGCCCTGTTTTCAGCCTATATTGGCTTTTGACCTTAATTATTTCTAGCTTTTGCTTTAAAGTGAGAGATGTGTAATTTTATTTCTTTCACTTGAATTACTCTACTGTAGGGTAATTAATTGGTTTAATTTAAATATTTTTGAGTCTCATGAAATAGGGGGGAGGGCCAAGGAAAGGGAGTGAGATGGAGAAATGCCTAGTGGTTGAAAGAGTCAAAACACAGACAACAGTTATTAAGTTTGACATCTTATAGAGGCACAGTTTGTGGTACTTCACCCCAAATTGCAATAATGACATAAAAGGTTACTTACAGATAATCATAACATATATAGTAAGAATGAGAATGTTCGAATTATTGTCAGAATTATCAAAATATGACAGAGACGTTATGGGACTACATATTGTTGAAAAAATGGCACTGATAGACTTGCTGGACACATGGTTACCATAGCCTACAGTTTGTAAGAAAACATAATACAGTAGAACCTCCATAGCCGACCACATCCCTACACTGACCACCCTTTAAGGTCACCCAATTTTCATAGATGGAACGTGTACCACATGTTTATATCAGTGAAGTAGGTCTAGTTCTTTATGTTGACCATCTCTGTGTGTTGACCAGTTTGTGACAAGCCCTTGGGTAATCATCTTGCACAGGTTCTATAGTATTTGCAAAGCACACTAAAGCAAAATGCAATAAAATGAGGTATTGCTATATGTTTGATTCCTCCTCTATACAACAGCAATCAGCTTTGTAAAAATGCTGAATGGGTAGAGTTAACACTTCAAGATACGTACCTAGTAGTGTGGACTTCAAAGTGCTGATCGACATTATTATTCACAAACACTTATAAGGGACCTGTGATGCCAGTGTAGGACCTCCAGACACAAAAGACATGAGTTATGCCACTAGCACTGGAAGAGCTTATGTTCTATTTGAGGGGGTAGAACCGAGCTGCAAAGTCCAACAAACGGGAGCAAACAGGGAGCAAAATGTCAGGTTCTGCGCTCTTCCTCCTTTTCTCCCTTTCTTTCATACTCTTAATCTTGAAACTGACCGTCATAATCAAGACAACTGAATCGCCCCTTTGACTATTTAGGTATGAAAATTAAACATCCCCTGGAATTACCAAAGCTCTTATCTTCTGTTTTTATATTTTACCTTACATGTATAAGGAGATAGTTTATTTTATTTTTAAAGATGGGAGGAAGTGGTAAGGGAGATACACAGCAGAATGGTCTGAGAAGAGACCAAACACCTGGAACAGAAGAACTGTGGGGATGGTCTGGTTTGAAGCCGTGGCATGGGCCTGGCAATCTGTATTCTCAGCAACAGCTGTACCTAATGGACAGTGGGTTGATGCCCACTAGAGCCCCCCTCAGCTCACGAGCTGGAGAGCAGAAGAAAATGCGAGACACCATGCAGGTGCCACTAGTAATACACCCCCTTCCAGGAACTTCAGTGTCTTGAACACTACAGGCCTTGAACTCCTGAAGTCTCAGAGATTTGAGAAAAATACATTTTTATAAAACCTTCTTCCACAGTTGTTTTCTCTCTCCAGGATTTATTTATGAGTCCATGAGGCCAATCCAGAGGAGAGAAGTGTGGAGAACTTTGGTTTCTATCCTAAACAGCATCCAGGCACCGTGTCCTCTCAGCTTATTAACCAAATAGCATCGAGCTAAGTGTGTGCACAGAAATTCCTTGTCTCCCAAAAGAGTTTCAGGATTCTTATTCTAATAGATTTCAAGTGATTCCTTTCTATTAGCATTCCAGATATGAGCAGAAAGTTCTTAAATCTGGAGTAGATATGTAACCTATACTCAAGTTTGGAGACTATTAATGTTTATATCTAATACATAATTATTTTACTAGTAAACAGAAAAATGCAGATAAAACCCACAAAGATAGAACATTTTATACCCTTCAGAGTGGAAACAATTACAATGTCTGCTAAGGAAGTCCTGGTGCAGATGTACAGCCATGTGAACTTTCAACTGCAGGTAATAAGGTAAATTAGAACAGCCACATCAGGGAAGCCTGGGCAATGCGCAGAGATGAAGAGGGTGCATGTGCCCCATGAGGCAGCACCTCAGCTCTGGTGTTATTTTAGGAAAACTCACGTACATGTGCTCAGGAAACGTGTACAAAAATCGTCATGCTGGCACTGTTAGAATAAAGGGTAAAGAAAGGCTTGTAAAGATAATCAACATTTTCTTTTTTATCGTTTCGGGTTCACTGAGGGTACAAAGAATTGGGTTGCACTAATTGCATTTGTTAGGTAAAGTCCCTCTTATAATTGTGCCCCTCCCCTAAGAGATGTGCCACACACCATACATCATCACCCCAATTGCCCTCCCTGTCTCCTCACCCTCCCCCCTCAGTCCCCAGCCCACTACCTTGAATTGATTTGAGTTTTTCTCTTATGTAGGGTTTGCTGCCTTCATATTGGAACTGAGTACATCAGATTCTTGCTTCTCCCTCTTGTGATACTTTTTACTAAAAACAATGTGTTCCAAAAGGTAGTATAATAGTTACCTCTATAACTGCAGGGATGGTGGGAGGTAGGATTGAGACCAGCAGGGAATACCCAGATAAAGATATTCACCTGTTTGTCTGAAAGCTTTGTTTTGGTTAAGGGCTCAATTATATTGGTAAGATTTTATTCCTTTGTCTGGAAGCTGGAGCGGTGATTCCAGCTATTTCTTTAATGTTTACATATAATATTTTCTAGTTCACAAATTCGGTCAGATCTTACGAACTAATCTGTTTTGACTTAAAAAATGGCAATTTGATGTAGCTAAGCCTAATGTACCATGATTACTTTAAATTATTTACAATTTTTGAAACATATCATTATGTAAAAGTAATAAAAACACACCTGAAAAAATATATAAGAATTATTATTGAAGAAGTTATCCTTCAATTAGTGATCAGTCAGTTATGGTTGTGCTATGTTTGTTTTATGGTGGGTTTGCTTTTTTAAAATATTGGCAGCAGCTGGGCACAGTGACTCATGTCTATAGTCCCAGCAAGGTAGGACGTTGAAGTGGGAGGATCACTGAGGCCAGGAATTGGAGATGAACCTGGACAACACAGTGAGATCCTCATCTCAAAAAAGAAGAATTAAAAAATGTTGACAGCAACTTGTATCCTAGGGTTGAGACAAAAGGATGAGATCGAAAAGGTAGCACTAACTCTCTTTCTAGGCACAAATGGTGAAAACATCTGTTTGACCATTGGGTAAAATTTCATGACCTGCAGTAGGAGTGAGTTGCCTGCCCACAGGAACAGAGCTCTGTCAAGGTCTTTGTTGTGCTTTATAAAACACTTATTATGCTCTGCTTGTTTCCCATAGGAATTGAGGATGATCCAGGGTACCTAAGTGGAATCACAGAGTACATTATGTTTGGGGACCATCCATTCCTTGTTTTATTTTGACAAATTGTGCATAGAGTGCTGTCAGCGAAATAGTAAGAAAGATATGAACTGTATCAATTGTAATGATATCAAATGAGTTATTTTATTGACATAATATACTCACATCTTGGTTAATTTTACTGAAAGATATTTTTAAATATCACATTTTAAACATTTAATTTCCTTTTACATGCTATTATTTCTTAACTCCAGAGAAAGACTCTGCTTTCTCGCACTAGAAGGAAATCAAATGATGCTGGACAGACAAGTCGTTACCTCTGAGAAACTCTATTTTTGCACTACATACTGAACCTTAAAAGCAAGACCACCCACCTCACATATTGTTGAATGAGTCTACTCATTACAAGGCTTATTCTTTATATGATATACAATCTCTGATAAAATATTCTTTTTGAAACCTTTTCTGAGTGGCTCATGCTGATGTGATTTCTTTGTCTTTCATTTATCATGACACTGTTACAGGAGGATCTGATTCTGGCAGGCACTCTTTTCTGAGGGATACCTTGTAGGAGCTAGTATGATGAATTTGCTTTGGTAACACCCAAACTGTGTTTGTTCCTTTATTGTATTTGTAGATTCTTGTATATTTTATGTTTTTTCTGCTTGGCTTCTTTCCGAGAGTGACTATGGTAAGTAGTTTGGGTCTAAATTTATGGAGATGAGGACAGAAGATTTGGGCAAGTGAGGGAACTTTTGTTTTCACTTTGGAGCCAAACTCCTCCAAACATCTAAAATGTGTTACATGTAATGTGATAAATCCTCCATCAAAAACCCATTAAAACATGATTGTAGCTCTTTAACCTTCATTATATCTAAAGGTATTGCGCAGATTGTGATTATAAGGATTAACCACAAATTGCCTTTTTAATGATGCTTCATTTGTTAATACATATGCTGAGGTAGATATGGTGAGAGATTAAGACACAGGACTCATATTTAAATAATCAACTTGCAGAGATCTTGCTATTAATTTGCTGATTAGAAAATTTAAATGGGGGATCATTTTATAGTATTTACATTTTTAGAGCAAAATGCTCTCATCAAAATAGGTGCCCCCATGAAGGGATTCCTACCTGCCCAGCACTGTGCGAGGTGCTTTACCTGCATTGATCCATCCTCCCAAAAAACCTCAGAGGGGGATAAATTGCATCATTCTTACATACTTGGAAACTGAATCAGAGAGTCTTAAAATAACTTACCCAAAGCCATCCCAATGGCAAATTGTGGAAGTGGGACTTGAACTTAAGTTTGTCTGACTGCAAAATCCAGCTCATTTTACACCTTACGTTAGATCATAGGACCTAAATCCTTACAGGAAGGACAGTAGTGAACTTTGCTCATCACAAGTTGATTTCTTCTCAGATTTTCATCTTGAATGTCTCCTTTTCTCAGTCTTGCATTTTGCAAATATTCTCATTCATATGTTAATCCTCACCAATATCCTGGGCACACTTTTCCCCCTTTGTGGCCCCCGTGTTCAATAGGTATTTGACTTGGTTCCCCTTCCTCTGTTCTCTAGTCCTGTGTGTGGTCTCACAACCTTCCAGTCACCAACTACAAATGGAGGTATCATGCGTTTTGTCCAACTCCCCACACTGACACACACCCCCGACCTGATTAGTCACCGACGGTATTGTACGTGTCTTTACTTTTCTGTATATTAGGATGTTTTGGCATCTTAAAAACCCTTTCTGGCTGGAGAGAAACTGCTTCTCCTGACGATAGTGTCAAGGATAAACAAAGCAGAACACTAGTTAAAGTGGCGAGAATGAATTGTAATCAGTGATACGCTTTTGCAACAGGAAAAAGAGGCCAGTGTGAACTTAACTTTGATTTATAAAGAAGTGTTGGGTGTTTTAAAGGAAGAGTGATGGGGTGGAGAGGGGAAAGTCAGGGGAGTGAAAAACTACAAAAACAGAAAAAGGGGTTGATCCCTGTGAAACCCATCTGGGTTTGCTAACTGGCATATATTGAAGTTAGCACAGAGAGTGGAGGCTGAGGGGCTGTGTCTTCAGGTGGAGTGTTGGCTGGAGCACCAAGTAAATTCTTGTAATGGCCTTGAGTTTTCTCAGACAGGCACTTGAAGAGGGCTGAGTGTTATCCTAGGGATGTGGCTTTCAGCTGTTAGCAACTATGCTAGCGTTTTGTTCAACTCTTTATAGAACGAAGTTCAGATCTAGTCAAGAAAGGGCTCAGAGGAGACTAGCTAGCATTTGGTCAAAGACAGAACACTTGTTACTAGGTAGTTTTCAGAGACAGCAAAAGAATCAGCAGGCAGAAGGCCTTTGATAAGCAAAACAACCAATCTGAGGTATGGTGACTATCTCCTCTGTCTGGCCTGTACTTCTCAGGAGGGAATATTCCTCTGCCCTAATCATCTTTGGAACCAGACGTGAGACGAGGGACCACCCCTAAAGATTAGAGTGTGCTGAAATTATGCAAACCAGTCAGGGCTACACAGTGTACCTGGCCCTATCTGGACTAAGCTCTCACTTGGCTCCTGCCATCGGCCTCTTGATGGACCCTGGCGCATTCCCTCTTAATGGACACGTGGCCCTCCATGGCAAATTATGATCTCCTTCCTGGGACTGTTGGGGATGATAAACTTCTTCTTTCCTAGCCTAATTCTCATTTATTTCTGTAATTGCACCGGATTTTCCATGCCCTAGCTCTCATCTACGTTGTGAGAAGCCCCAAATGCCCTATTTTATGTCTTCCCTGGAGCCTGTCTTACACTGTTCAGATGATTACTGCCCTAGTTGAAGTTCCTTTTTCTTAGCTGTCACCTGAGTTGTAGCAAATTCAATTTGACTACTACTTTAGATAGGTCCTCAATGCTGCTGAAAGTCATTTAAAATAAAGACCTGTCACTTCACTGCTATAAACCTTGAACTGCTACATGAGACTTTCTCCAGTGCGTCATCCGGCCCCTGTCTGCCCTCTCTGCCACCTGACCCATATATTAGGTTCCAACAATGTCAAACTGCTTGTGGGAACACCCCTCCTTCAGACATCATCTTGCTTCTCACTTTCACTCCCTGACTGAGCTCCTGCTGCTCTTTCTAGCTATAATATCTTTCATCCACCTCATGGAGCTCCACTAACTCTTTGGAATTTATCTCAGGAGTTACTGCTCCCCAAAGTGTTCTCAGATACTGAACGCACTTGGCTTATTTATATAGCATGTTCTGTAATTGTCATATACCTGGCTTCTGCCACCCACTGTGAAATCTTCGAGAACAGAGCTCGTGTCTTACTCCTCTTCGTATTCCCAGGCTTATGACAGAGATAGCACATAGTAGGTGTTTAATGGATAGTGAATAGCACCACTCAGCATCCTCCGAGCGCTTTGTTTTCAAATGCTCTGCCAGTTGTCTGCTTACCAAAAGTTGGTCAAGTGACCGGAGTAATCCCGGTGCTCTTGGTAATAATCTCATCCTTGCTCTCCTCACTGCCACTTCATGTTTGCAGGCCTGTCCTCTAATCCTGACTGGAATATTCTCAGGAAAATCAAATGGTTCTAAGAGAAACCTAAGAAATATAACAAAGTAACCGAGCTTCAAAAGAACCAAGGTGTGTTAACACTCAGAAAGACTATTAGTTGTCATCTTTTAATGAAGATTTTCCGCCTTTATTCCCAGTAATAGTAACAGGGTGTGTGTGTGTGTGTGTGTGTGTGGGGGGGGGCTAGTTGACTTTATGGCAGGTACTGGTGCTAAGCACTTTGCACGTAATTTTTTCTCATAATTTTATGAAACAGCATTTCAAAAATTGTTCTGAATTTGCATATGAGGAGACTGAGGTTTACAAGGCAAGGCCCGTCTGCTGCCGGACAGCCTGCTAGTGGCAGACAGGGCCAGAATTTCAGCATAAGTCAGCAATGGGAACGGCTGCCTGATCCTGCCAGAAATGTGCTTTGTTATGAAGCCGTACTCACAAAGATTAAATAAAAATCATGAAAAAAAAATAAACTCCCCCATGATATTTTCTTTTCATTCTTCCCTCCAGTTTTATTCACAGAAAACCTAGTATTACGTTGACCAAATTATGGATTCTTTTTGGAAGCTTTTGTTTCTCAATAAAGTACTCACAGTCCTAGAGGTAGGCCTACAGAGATAAAAATGAATGAAGAAAAAATTGCTTTGGGAGACAATGGAAACTCCTGTAGCAAAGATGATTCATCCCAAGGGGAATATCAGGAGGGAGGCTATAAAACATAGAAAACACTTCCATCTGTGCCAAGTTCAGCTCAGCAGGACAATAGCCGGAAGGCTAGACAGAGAGCGCCTACTCCACTATAAACCGCAAAAGTTCTGGTTCGAATCTCCGTACTTGGAATGTAAAGGAAGCATAAACAAGGAGTTCAGCTACCAGATGGGGACCCTTCTAATTAGTTAAGTCTGCTCTAATTTTTGTCCACCAGTTGGCAGATGCAGCAGATGCCCAGGGAGTAAACAGAACTTGCTGGCAGTTCTGAATTTCAAACCCGTATATCACAAATAGATTCAATTTAGAAATATTTTCCCCGTTAGTTAAACTCTGTAACTTAATTTTCTCAAATGCCAGGAAGTTAGAGACATATTAGTAAGTATTTTTTAAAGGCATTTTGTAGTTTTTCCTATGAATTGATGCCAGTGAATTATGTATGTAGGCATACCATCTCAGACTCTGTAGAGCACAACCCCAGTGTCTGCGTAAGAGAAGTAGTTTACCATAAATATGAATGGATCAGGTATTGGTGATTAGAAGACTCTACAAAATGTAGGAGCTCTTTTGGGGGAAGTACATCTTGTGATGATGAGAAACATTAAGAAATGAAGAGATTTGGTGACTTTAATGCCGTTCTTTAATCTCCATACATCTTGGTGGTTCATGACTTACAAGCAACGGGTCATTGTTGGCAAAATGCCATAACGACGTAACTGCTGGAAGGACAGTGCCACTTTTCCTTTTTTGGACAGGATTGCTTTTCTTTGACATCATGCATCAGTAATAAAGTTCTCATTTTTCCATTCTAGGGACTGATCAGTAAGTTTTCGTAAATTGCTTTCCCATTCAGAACTACTCTCAAGGGTAGAGAGGAAAATTATTAGGTTGCATTTTATTTGTCAGTGAAAATTTTGTCTTTGATTTTATTTAGTGTATTCAATACATCTTGGTAAGTGCTTAGTATATGGTAGGCACTGCAACTGTCATTGGCTCACTGTGCTAAACAAGACATGGTCCCTAATAATTGCTTAGGGACATAGGTAGATTTTTATAAATGTAGATAGGAAGCCTCATTATTGCCATATATGATGAAAGTTATTACACTGGGTCATATATGGTATGAACATTGACAGAGAAGACCACAGAAAAGAATAAATAATTCTCCGTGATTTGGGGTGAGTGTTAAAAAAAATACTTCTAAAGGTAGCAATGTTAAATTAGAATTTTTTTTTAGAGAGTAGAAATTACTAGCAAAAATGGTTAGGTATATGATTTTAGGCAGAAAGAATAGTTTAAAGAGAGAGAGATATCTTTGAACATCTGGTTTTAAGAAAATGATGAAGAACTCTATTTTATAAATATTTAATCGGTATTATTAAGGTCAATATCATTAACATTGTGTTACTAGTGCTGACAATATCACTTTTATTTGGCATAACCTCACAGCAGATATGAACACATTAGTCCTCTTGGCAACAATGAGAAATATACAGTTATTATGAGGAATAAGAGATCTTCCAGGTCATAGAGTTGAGATTCCAGCCTAATTGCTTAAGGTCTTGCTCATAAATAGTTCACACAATTTGGACCCAGCTACCATGGGATTCTAGTTGGAATGTCTAAAAAGCAGCTGGTACATAATATACTTTCGGACCTTAGGAGTGAAACTAGAATCATCGATTTAGTAGTTAGGTCATGGTTAAAACTATACATGTGGGATGGTCTTGTTTTTCCTTCTCTTCCCACCCTCCCCCTCCTCCCTCCCGTTCTCACCTGTCCAGGACAGTGGTTCTCAATATGGGAAGATCATGGGTGGACTTTAGCAGTGACCCTGACACTATTAGCCAAATGCTGCCATGTACAGTGTGCATTTTTCTGGGGGATTGACTCCATAGTGATTCAAACATCCTAAAGAGGACACATGATTCCACTACTCCTTCAACATTTTAAGAATTTTTGGTATGGAATGGAAGAGATCAATATTTACTATAGTTTCTGGAATTCTGGATATAGAAAAAAACTCTTGGGCTGTCAATGCTGTATAGGATTTACAAATAAAGCGAGGAGTAGAAAAATTCATAGGGATAAAAATTGGTGGAAGGGCTAAATCTGGTATATAGAATCCCAAAATTGATCTCAGAATATTTCATTCTCACTTACCTGAAGCTTTCATTTTGGCAATGTGGCTTCACTGGGGATGTGGGTTTCTTTTCTTGGTCTTGATCTGTTTCTGCCAAAAATTTGCACTTTTGCTTCAGATAGAATCTGGAAATCGGTCAACTTCGATCCTTGGTATATATAAAGCTTTGGGGTTAGAACTGAAGCTTTTTATCTTCCAGTCTTCCAGCCCTCATACTCTTACCTGTAGAAAACAGCCTTGTGTTTTGCGACCCAATATGGATGAGTGTAGGGGAAAGAGGCAGAGAGAAGGGAATGTACAAATGAGCTGATTATACTCTTAAATTATTTTCACCGTCTCCATTTTAACTTATCTCCTGCATGAATTCCAGCCATTTGGCAGAATTAAGCACGGGAGTGTCCTCTTTCCCCCTTATATGTCATGTACTCAGCCGATAATCTGAAGTTGATAATTTGATGATGAGTTACATTTTTATATATTCTCTTTCTCTTATGTTAAGGCATTTTAAGAGTCTACTTTAACCACTTTAGCAATTTCCCAGATAAAGCAACTATGTTATGTGTCTAGTTATCTTTGTTGGAACAACAAAAACAAAAGCAAAAATAAGAACAAAGAGCAATTTGTTCTGATGCCTTGAAAATAACCCACAGATAATCTTATACGTTTGATTGAGTGGACGAAGGTAAGAAAGACAAATGCTTGAGGACAGAAGAAAAAGATGCTATGTTTTGTTTTATGGGAGATGGGTATCAAGATTCCTATGCTCCAAGTTTAAGTCTGCATTTAAATCTTCTTTGCCATAATTATGTCATTCTCTGGAAAAGTACTAATGGCAAAATTATAATCTTTATTCTTGCTAAAACTCAGTCCTTTTGCCTTGACTAGTTCTGAATGAAGCAACACAGTCTAGAAACTGGTGGAGGGAAAGTTCTGAAGTCACTCTAGCTTGTTCTAGCATATTGCTTGTTGTATACTGGCCCATGTGGGCTAACAATGGGTAATACTTCAAAGACATGTCTATTGTGGTCATACTTAATAAGAGAAGCATCTGATATTATGAGGCATATCATTAAGATGTTTTGATCTGCTTTCTTCTCCTCCAAGTTTACAGTCCACTTAACTCTTCTTTCCTCCACAGAAGATAAGATGACCTCAACTTCCCTTCAAATGATAATTTTGGCATCTACTAAAACGTGTCTTTGTAACTAAAGTGTTTCTTCTTTTGCTGACTATTCAAAAAGCAGTTATTGGCTATTTTAACTTGGACAGAGGCAAATCTATAAATTCTTAAGCCTTTGTAAAAACTCATAGAAGAGAGATATGGAAAATTCTTTGTGGGTTGTTTGCTGCCCAATAAAAAGAACTTGAATTAAATATTCTTGGCGTTTTT
Organism: Loris lydekkerianus; assembly: GCA_963574355.1. Taxonomy (NCBI): domain Eukaryota; kingdom Metazoa; phylum Chordata; class Mammalia; order Primates; family Lorisidae; genus Loris; species Loris lydekkerianus. Next base: position 18,655 of record CAUYPK010011593.1, on the reverse strand, counting down.
TGGTGATTCTGTTTACATAAATTACAAATAAGAATTAACTTATGTTATACAGAACCAGTCTGTATTACTGGCTTCTCACAGATGGCTTAAGCATGTGAATTCTTAAGCTAAACTAATCATTTAAATACCAGTTACCTCTTATTAGATATGTGACTTTGGGTGAGCCACCTGACCTCTTGTGTACCTGACTTTTCTCTGCAGTTAAATAGCAACTAGTTCATAGAAGTTGTGAGTTTTAACTGAGTTAACAATATACAACTCTTAGAAATGTTTTTGGTACAAGTTATTCATATCTATTGATTGATTAGCATTTCTTTACAGTGTCACTCTGTTCTTTAGGCTACAGTAGCTACAGTGCTCTGGCATCAGCCTAACTCAAAACACCCTCCAGTTCCTGGACTCAAGTAATCCTCCTGCCTCTGCCTCGGGAGTATCTGGGACTATAGGCACCACAGGTCACCAAGCCTGGCTAATTTTTTTCCACTTTTTGTAGAAATTGGTTCTCCTCTTGTCCATGCTGGTCTGGAACTCCTGAGCTTGAGCAATCTTCCTACTTCAGCCTCCCAGAATGCTCAGATTACACACATGAGTCACTGCACCCAGCCCTAGTTTCTTTTTCTTTCTTTCTTCCCTTCCCTTCTCTTCCCTTCCCTTTCCTTCCCTTCCTTTCCCTTCCCTTCCCTTATTTCCTGAGACAGAGTTTTACTTTGTTGCCCTTGGTAGAGTGCCATGGCTTTGTAGCTCACAGCAACCTCAAACTCTTGGGCTCAAGTGATTCTCTTGCCTCAGCCTCCTAAGTAGTTGGGACTATGGGTGCCCACCACAACTCGCAGCTGTTTTTAGAAGTGATGTCTTCCTCTGGCTCAGGCTGGTCTTGAACCTGCGTGCTCAGGCAAACCACCCTCCTTGGCCACCCAGAGTGCTAGGATTACTGGTGTGAGCCACGGTGCCTGGCCTGAGTATTTCCTTATGCTATAGTTCGCAATGAAATAAAACTTTCTAAAGCTGTTTGGTGAACTTTAAAATTTCAGAAACTTTTAGCTAAATCTTATTTGTTTATATGTTACGACTCTATAAAAATTAATAAAAATAAAAAATAAAATAAAATAAAATAAAAAAATACTTTCATTGCCTCCATTCCTGCTGACCTCCAAACCACTAATAGAAGTCTAATACATATTTTTTTCTGGACTGTTTTTATACACGCACATATAATTATACTACATAAATCCTTTTAAATATTAGGTCATTGTTTTATATTGTTTCTGAATTTGCTTTAACAAATAACAAATTTACTTGGCATATTCTTTGTAGTTCATATATACAGATCTGCTTTGTTCTTTCAATTGTGACATACTGGTCCATAGAAGGAATGCATGAAATCTCTCTCAATTCTGCCATGTAGTTTGCCTTTAAATGTTTGAGATTTCAAGTAATTCAGCCAATAACATTTTTACATATTCATCAAAGATTACAACTAACTCCCAAAGAACAGATAAAAAATTCAGGTTCATCTGGTTTGAGTTTTACATTGTTTAAAAATAATTGAACAAAAATTGGAGCCAACATTTATAAATCAAAATATTAGAGAAATATCTAGTGTTTTAACTTCTCTTAAAACCCCAAAGGTGAACAACCACTGGGTGTAGATTTTGCATTGCAGTAACTCCCTTTGACAGAGTGCAGCCTGATGCATATATAAATTCATGCCACCATCCCTATCTTCCTATCACTCTGTACTTTACTAGCTTTCCCCATGTACAGTAGCTGTCTAGATTTCACAAGCCCTTGTGTTTGTGATTCCTGAGAAGTATCATTAATTGCTTTGGCCAGTGTTACTAAATGACAGCATATAAGTAGTGGATCTTTTGGGTCAAAGGGTAGAATCATGCCAAATTTTTCTTAAGTACTGTGAAATTATTTTTCAGATTATTTTGAATATTTTTTTTCCTCTAGGCTCTCAGCTAGACCTGAATGCAAGCTAAATCAAATAAGAAACATATATAAGAACTTTTGAGTTTCACTGAATAACAGAAACCCAATCCAGGGAACTATAGACTTATAATTTGCAGGTTATGTCAGCATGGCCCCTGGTGAGAAATAAAATACACACTTAGCTGGAATCTTAAGGAAAATTAGTTGAGAGACTATTTACAAAAGTGTGGGTGTCATTAAAAGAGCAAGGGAAAGATATTGAGGTCCCTAAGGAAGCCGTTAGTTACTAAATCTGATGGGACAGGGAAAGGACCTGGTTTTTCTGTGTGAGGTTCTTGGAACCAAGGAGTCTTATGGGAAATAAGCAGTTAAGGGACATAGCTGCTGCTAGAACTTTGCTGCTGAAGTAGGGTAGCCTCTAAGTCTTTCATCCTCCAATCATCTGAGGTGGCTCCTGTTGGTCAAATACCTTTGGCTTCTAGAGTCAGATACATGGATTGAAGTCATTCTTAGGAGTCAGAAGAGAAGATGTGGAGAAAAAATAGGGCAGAAATTTGCACAGGCAGAGAAATATCTAGTGTTTTAACTTCTCTTAAAAACCGTATAGGGCAGAAAACCCACCAGAAGATTGTCTGGTCTCAATTGTAATAGAACATTTTCTTTATTATCTCTGTTGTGATCATTATATTTTTTAACTAAAAATAATAAGTCATGCAACCATAAAATTCTGTTTATAAACATTTATTTCATAGGAGATTTTAAATGACCAGAGTACATGTGAAGGGAGCCCACACAAGGTAGTAATAGGATATATATAAAGTCTTTATCAATTTTAACAATACAGTAGAACCCCCTGTAAGCTGATCACTCAAGAGACTGTAAAAAAATGCTTAACATATGGAGGTGGTCGACATAAGAAACTAGGCCTACTGTACTGATTGATAGTTGTGGTGCATGTCCAGTCCGTGAAAATTAGGTCAACTTAAGGAGGTGGTCAATGTTGGAAGTAGTAAACTTTGGTGGGGGGGAGGGTGTGTGTGTTCTACTGTTTTATATTTTTGATGTCCACATGGAATTGTGGATCCACATGGAATTCAACCTGTTTGGCCTTGCCATCAATAAAACAAAAACAAAATCAATGTTCTGTATGCTCAACACACACAGACACACAAATGGAAGAAAAGGAGTTTTTTCAAGGTGCCTGTTGCTCAGTGGGCAGGGTGCTGGCCCCATATGCTGAGGGTGGCGGGTTCAAACCCGGCCCTGGCCAAACTGGAACAAAAAAAATAGCCGGGCATTGTGGCAGGCACCTGTAGTCCCAGCTATTCAGGAGGCTGAGGCAAGAGAATCACCTAAGCTCCAAGGAGTTGGAGGTTGCTGTGAGCTGTGTGACACCACGGCACTCTACTGAGGATGATAAAGTGAAACTCTGTCTCTACAAAAAAAAAAAAAAACAAAAAAAAAAAAAGAGGTAAAAATCATGGGCCTTACTGACCATGTATGTGTATAGACAGTGATGAGGGCTTCAGGCAAAGAGGTTTGGAAGTTTGGAAAAAGAGGAAATTTTATTGGTAAATTCCCTAGAAGAACTACATTTAACATTTAAGAAATTTTCCTGATTTACCATTGCCCTCTATTTTACTCTGTAAAGCTAAATAACTGATGTCATCAGCAAGCTGGCCATTTTCCCTCCATTGGTGTTAATGCCTATTAAGAGTCAGTTGTAATTATTTCCAACCCCAATCAAGCCAGTTTTGCCAATGAATATGACTACTTAAAGAAATAAATACTGAGGAAATTAAAAAATATAAGTAAAATAAAATTTGTTTTAGTGAAAAAAATCTATGCTGAATAAAATCATTTTTAAAATTGATGTATGAGTTGCTAAGAAAAATACTGCTGTTAAATTAACCATAGGAATTGTGAAAAATTTAGAAAAATTTATAAAATTATATGCTTTGCAAAAACTTGCTAGGATAGAGGTGGAAGTTAGAGTACTTCGAATCTCTTAAATATTTTGTCCATCTTGAATAAATAAAAGATGGGTACCATATATTATTAATTATGGGTGTGTTTTGTGCATAGGGGCAGGAGGTTGAACTCTGATCAGTGGACAACTCTGATCCAAGACAACGTTTTGTGTCTAAATAAAAAAATTGTAACAGAAGAATTTATCTAAGTTTCAAAATAAATTAATACTCAATCTTTATGTATCATGTGAAAAGCATTTGTAGGTATGATTTATTGGAGTCATTCACTAATTAGAAGTCCTGAATGAATAGGACAGCTTTCTCTAATTTCAGCTATGAAGGTAAGGTATACTTCATTAACAAAAAAGAATATTTTCAACTGCCAGATATTCCTTTACTAGTCTTGTTTACTTAAAGAAGCAACACTTCCTAAGTGGGTAAACCAATTACATTGAGTGAACATTTATTAAATATCTATTGCCTTTGGGATAAAATATTTTACTAATCATCATATTTTATAATCATCATTATTATGCCATAAGTTACTATTAATGGCATAAAAGTGTATTTGTGGTCCGATTTCTACCTATTTTCTTAGTGTCACCTCCTCACCTGACTTACCTTTATGGCATAACAAGTTAATCTGCTTGTGTATTTTGTTATGTGCCACTATATATACCACTGTTTTATGCCTTTGTACATTCTCCTGCAGGCAAGTGTTGAACTCTGATTATTCAATGAAAACTCTATTATTTTCTTTCTTTCTTTCTTTCTTTCTTTCTTTCTTTCTTTCTTTCTTTCTTTCTTTCTTTTTTTTCATTGTTGGGGATTCATTGAGGGTACAAGAAGCCAGGTTACACTGATTGTATTTGTTAAGTAAAGTCCCTCTTACAGTTTTGTCTTGCCCCCTATTCTTTTTTTTTTTTTAATTACATTCTTTCATCTCCAAATTCTATACCAAATTCTCATTTTAAATAAAGAGAAAGATTTATGAAGACAACTGGTTTGTAATAATTGTATTTCAAATACCGAAACCATAAAACAATTCCATGATTAGAAGATGGTCTGGTGTATTTAATATGATTCCATAAAAATCATGTTGGTAAAAAGATTTAAAATTTACTAAAAGTACTTCAAGTTCACTAAATTACTGAATGTGCTCATTACTTGTGCTGTCAAAAAACACAGTATAACACACATTGTTCGCTCAATGACATGAAGAAAAAGTAGATAGAAATATAATGGGGAAAAGTCTAAAATTTTATCAAATGTAACTCTAGGTGGTAGTATTAGATTGCAGGTGTTATTTTATTCTGTACTTTCCAATCTTTCAACAATTAAAATATATTTGACAATAAATAAAACTTCTAAACAAATATCAGTATTTCATTCAAGGGTCATCACTTCTTTTATGAAATTTTCTTGAGCCGTTTATCTTTGGAATTTATTCTTTTGTCTCTGTATAATTTCTTTATTACTCATAGAAATAAGTATATGGAAGTTATATCTTTCCTTTTGTGTCTCCCCACATGATAGAAAACTCTTTGAGGAAAAGGGCTGCTTCACATTTTCTCTCTATAATTACACATGTTATAGTGCCATCTAGCACATGTTGGAGTTCAGCCAACAAAGTCAGAACAGTATTACCTATAACATAATCAGCAATATTCTCTAAATCTCCATAAAAAAAAAAGGATGTTTCCTATATGAGTTGTTGTAGTGGGTGGGCCAGGTAGCACTTCTGCGAGACTTTGTGTTCTTATCCTAACTTGAAATGGCACTTAATTATCTTTAAGATTATTAGACTATTAATATTACACAGGAAGACGGTGTTTCCTCTGGATATTTCCCAGAGTTGCTTCAAATACTTCACATTATGTATTTTTAGAAAAATCCCAATAAAACTGCAATATTCTTTATCAGAGTTTTGTTTATTTGTCATGTTAGCTACTATTTACTCATTACTTTCCTTCCATTTCTTTCTTTAGCAAAGAATAATGTACCTTTTTGTTTACTTAGAGGGGAATATGATGGTAAGCTGGGCCTACTAATATTCTGTTATTGAGATTTAAGGAAATTTCCTACCAGCCCTGCCAACTTCATGAAAAAGAGACTAAAACCTTTATTTTTAGTTTTCCAGTGTTTCAATTTTAATTAATCACATTTATAAACTGAGCAAAGCATTGCTGCCCTCATTGTGGCTGGGCATTATCCATTATGAAGAGGATAAAAAGTCAGAGGGAGGCTGAATTAACTCTGCCCAACTGTACTGCTGGAGGTCCTATCTTCTGCCCTCAGCACCCCTGGATCTCACAATCCACACAATCAGATCTCCAGCTCTCAGGCCTTCCCACTATACCACTAGCTTTCCTAGGCTTCCAGCTTGCAGACAACAGGCTTGGGACTTCCCAGCCTCTGTGATTGTGTAGTAAGGAGTAATTTAAGGTTAGGTATATTGCATTAAATAAAGTCTAACTATGCCTTATGATAAATCTCTTCCTAAGGATATGTATACAGTATATGTTTTACATACATCCTATTTTTATTATGTATCTCTTTTATATATATGTCCAATCTATATCATCTATCTATCTATCTATCTATCTATCCTATTGGCTCTGGAGAATTCTGACTAATACACAAAGGGATCTAAGTAAGCAAATTCACTAAGGCATTAACTTTCAAGATATTTATAAAGCATCGTTAGCTGAAATTTTCTCTGTGTGTATATGTGTGCAGACATGCTTGTGTATTTAGGACCGTGTACTCTGTTTTGGGTATAGGTGCTCCATGTCTGCATTGCTGAAAAATGGATTATCTACATTAAAAGTTCATCTGGGTTAAGAAGATTTGTAAAGGCAGCAGTTCATGATACCCTCTCACCTAAGCCAGCAACATGGATGATGGGTAACATTCTGCATTTTCTCAAGATTTTATCAGTATCAGTTCATTTGATTCTTACAAAAATTCTGTGAGATTGATGCTGTAACCCTCCCTACTTTACAGATAAAGAAACTGAGATACAGATGAATTAAAAACATGTTTGTGATCATATAATTAGCAACTAGTGGACTACTCATCACATCTCAACTTATTGATTTAAGAGGAGGAAGTTCGTTATAGCTCTGGATCTATGAAAAGTTCTGAGGAGATGATGTTTTATGTGAGAAATGAGACATTGAAATGCTTTAATGAAGGATTTAAGGTGAAGAGTAAGAGGGAAGAGCCAGGGACTGTTCTCCAGGTATTGGGACTTTGTGTCAAAGCAGATGCTCTGAACATTGCATCTCAGAAAACTGATTTTGAGGTGTCTGTGAGACATCTGGAGAAAAGAAGAAGAATCCATATTTGGGTATATGGGTCTCAGTTGACACAAAGTCAGTCCAGACTGGGGGTTAGAATTATTTTATGTTTTGGAATATGAGGGATCACTTGGGGTGCTGTGTGAAGAGAGAGAAGGGTGGAGAATGGGAGATAGTGCTGACAAATTCCAACTTGCAGGCCATGGGTGGACAAGGAGTAGCCGAAAAAGAGGCAAAGACAAGACAGCTAAAGAAGTAGATGGAAAATCAGAAGGTGTGGTGTCTTGTTACTGAGTGAAACCTGTGTTTTCTAAAGCAGGAAGTGGTTAGCAAGGTCAAATGTTATTGCCAGGTCAAGCGAGATAAAGACTGAGAAGGAGTCAGTTGTAGTTAGAGATGTAGATGGAGGTTACTGGATATCTCAGCAAGAATGGTTTCAGTGGAACAGAAACTTGCTTTGAATGAGTTAAAGAGAAAAAAGGAAGTGAAGAAATGGAGATGTCAATTGCAGATAACCACTTTGAGAATTGCGGCTTTCAAGAAGATGAAGAAAATGGAGTCAAAGCTAGATGAGTGTGTACAGGGAGAATGTTTTCTTTTCTTTTATATTCTTACTTTTTACAATGTGAGAACCTTTATCAAATTTGTATACTGAAGTGGAGGAACTCGTGGAAAGGGACATTGTAGCTATAAGAGAAAATGGAACTAATTAAACATGAGAAAACCAAGAAAAGAGATGAGAAAGCAAACTAAAATTAAAACAATCATGAGTCTTCAGGAGACCTGAAGAATCACTGGATATGTGTCATGACTTTTTAGGGACCTGGCTTTTCTGTGACCTTCTTTGATCCTTATTTCCTTGATGCCTGGCACACAGTAACAATACACTACTTTGTGCCACTTAGATTGTTCTTAAGTGGCTCACAGAAGATAACTCATTTAATCTTTACCAAAACTACTGTAAGATAGCCCCTATTATTGTCCATGTTTTAGAGATAAGAAAAGTGAGGCACAGAAAGGTTAAGTTTCTTGCCCAAGGTCATACAGTTAAAGTTAGGGCTCGAATTAAGTCCAACATAACGTGGCTGCAAATCATGTGTTCTTACAGGTACTCAGCGCTTGGAGAGTGGATTAATGCACGCCTTGTGCCTTTGTTCACCCTGCATAATCAAGTGTTCTAATTTATAGCTGAGGTCCAGAGTCCTTCTGTTCAGGACTGACCAAGGTCACACTGTAAGTGACAGAGCTAGTATTTAACTGTAGCTACTTTGACTCCTTGTCTTGTTCTTTTTCCACTATGCCATAATTGCCTCTGTGTTTAATTCATGCCTGGTGATTCCCTTTTGCCCCGAGTTTTGTTTGCACCTCCAGCTTGTGTACCTCCTGCTCCATAATGATCTAATACTTACTGTGTGGGCTTCAGAGTTTATTTGATTTGGAGCAACCTAAACGGCCTGTTGGCAAGGTCTAAATATAAGATTGTGAATACAGGGAGAAGGACGCATATTTTTGGCCTGAGGGGATCTTGCAGGCTTATGGTAAACACTGCAAAATACTGGCAGCAGTTGGCATAGCGAAAATGGATTCCTCAATTCTAAATGTTTGTGGTATGTCACCTAAATTCATATAAAGGGAGAAACTGCAGAATTATGGCAATAAAAGTTTATTATTTGATATGCTTTATGCCAGGATAGGAATGTGAGATTTTTAGTTTGAAAAATGAATGAATTCTGTAAGAGTCCTGCTTTGACAATCATACCTGGGGCGTTATTCTGCACAAAGCATGCACCTTGCAGTGTTTAGAATAGGGTGCGTTTGTTGCTACCTCCCTTGTTTCCTCGCAACATCCTCTGTTGTGACTGGGCCATACATTCTGAGTACACTGATTTGACTTAGGGAGAAACCACAGCCTGGTGTGGTTTAAATGACTCATTCAGTCTTGTAAAAGTGGTCTGTGTTAGAGCCAGAGAGAGGATTTGGATCTTCCATCTTGAATGCCATGCTTTGTGTTAAACCGCATGGTGTTCCAATATATCATTTGGCCCATTTAAACCGCATGGATAATTCATTTTTCAACACCCCGGTGATATGTCATCTTAGCTGTCATTTCCATTAGCTGCTTACACACCTGCATGTAGCTCACACCAGGATGCCTTTCTGCCTGTTCTGACATCACAAGTGGTGCTTGTTAAGCATTAGAAAAACAATTTAAATAATAGCAACACCAACTACCCTTTTTTGTTCTGCCTTACTGAATTTTTACTTCTGGTTGACCCATTTCCTATAGGAGCATAGGACTTGTGCATTTATGTTCCATGGAGCTTTTTTGGTGATGTTAGAAAACTTTTTACAATTATCTTGTTGAGGTAGCATCAAAGAAGGCTGTGGTGAGACCCAGAGAGTACAACCTCCCAGCACGTGACAGGTTGTCTATTTTCACCTCGTTTGCCACCAACACATTCTCAGGCAGAGGAGAAATAAGAAACGGCATTCTCAGAGCCCTTCCTCGTATGATTCCTGCTTACAGTGTGCCAGGGAGAGGCAGTCAGAGGAGAGGTGGAGAAGAGTAGAGAAGAAAAAACTCAACAGAGGAGAGACTGATCCTGCGTTTGTACTTTCATGCATTCAACATTTATTTATTTATTATTATTATTATTATTATTTTTGAGACATAGTTTCACTCTGTCACCCTGGATAGAATGCCATTGCATCATAGCTCACAGCGACCTCAAACTCTTGGGCTCAAGTGATCAATCCTCTTGCCTCAGCCTCCCAAGTAGCTGAGACTACAAGTTCCCACCATGATGCCCAGCCAGGTTTTTTTTCTGTTTCTAGGTAGTGATGGGGGTCCCACTCTTGCTCAGGGTGGTTTCAAACTCCTGAGCTCAAGCAATCCACATGGGTTGGTCTCCCAGGGTTACAGGCATGAGACACCATGTCCAGCCACAACAAATACATATTTATAATCTTACATATTTATTAAATCTTACATATTTATTATATTTACATATAATCTTACATATTTAATAAAGTCCCAGGTGCGGGAGGTCTTGTACATTCTGGGCATACAGTTTCATTCTCACTGACTTTATATTCCATGAGTGGAATTATATTCCGTGAATGGGTTAGAAGACAAAAGAAACCACCTGAAAATAAAATACAAATTTCAGATCATGATCGGTGTTATGACAACAACAACACAAGGTGTAGAGCATCTCAGAGAGGAGAGTGAGAGCAGAGGAATTTTGTCCAGACACAGAGTGAAGTTCTAAAGCATGTTGCAAAGTGGATTTCTTCAGGGAAACTTCAACTTTCTAAACCTTTCTGGAATATTTTTCTTGTGGATGGTTCCAGTTTCAATGTAATTGGCTAATGTATATTTCTGCAGTTAACCATGCTTTCTTTCAATACTCTTTGTTGGAATGGCCAGTGTGGCTGCAGAACACGGGCTGTCTTACTGCACTTTCTATGACTTACAACAGATGCTTGAAACTAGGCAACTTAAAAGAAAAATAAATTTATTTCTTATAGTTGTGGAGGCTGAGAAGTCTAAGGTTGAGGGGCTGCATCTGGTGAGTGCCTTCTTGCTGGTGGAGACTCTGAAGGTTCCCGAGGCAGCACAGGGTGTCATATACTGGCCCAGAGATTGCATGCGTTATCCTAGCTCAGGTCTCTCTCCTTTTTATAAAGCCACCAATTCCCCTCCCGTGATAACCTATTAATCCATTCACCCGTTAATCTGAGAATGAATGACTCCATTCATGAGAGCAGCTCTCATGGTTCAGTCACCTCTTAAGGACACACCTAGGGAAAGAAATGGAATTTCAAGGGAGCCACTCTAAGTTACCACTGGTATAAACTATAAATATGTTTCACAGATTGCTCTCATAGGTTTTACATAGATTTCTCAGCAACCCTTCCTCAGGACAGCTTTGTCTTTTACTATGTACAATTCCACAGGTATGTGGCATAATATCAACTAGCTGGATATATCTGAATAATATCTTGGGTTGATTCAAATATGAGAGATTTAACCCAAGGCCCTCTCCTTAGGAAGTGCTGAGCATGCGGGAGGCCTTCCTTCTACAGGCAGAACCCAGCATCTCTCCTCTGGAGGTTGACTTTGATTTATGGTTAAGGGCATAAAGCGGCCTAGGGCATCAAACTGTAATTGCTGTCCTCAAACCAGACTGTTGTGCCCTCACCCTTCAAATAAAGAGGAGCCTCACAATACTCTGTTTATTTAATTTAGGATTTATTTCTTTTGGAAGGATTATGTCCTTTGTTAAAACGTTCTTTTCACTGGGGATGGAGATTTAAAAAATAAAGAAGCCTTGGTCTTAGGAAGCTACTTTGTTGTTAATTTCACTAACCTGTGGAATCATTTTAATTAAAAAAAATTCCATGTATTTTATGACATTTCTTCACTTTGTGAACAAATTATAAAAATTATAAAAATTTCTTTTCTTCATCATCCTTCTCTTACTTTTATTATCTGGCATTACACCTTCCTTGTCTTTCACATCAAATCAAGTTTCAGAGCTCACGTGTGCTGGAAAAATAGCCCTTTTCTTTGTAGTTCGGGTTTTATAAATAGGAGTAAAGAGGATTGGGCTTTAGTCTAGGCTCTGAACTCGATGACTCTGGTAACCTGGGGCCAGGCACTAACTCATACATGAGGCTGAGGCTCACTCAATACTCAAGTCTACTCAAGGAGGAAATCTCATTAGAACATGAGCTTTTAAACGTTGTCTTCTCAGGACTCCTTTAAATACACGTAGGGTCCTGTAGAGCTCAGACTGAAGCACACCCTGGGTTTCCAGCTTGCAAATGACATATTATGGGACTTTTCAGCTTCCATAATTGCATGAGCCAGTTCTCATAATAAATCCTCTCTTATCTATCTATATGGGATAGATAACCATGGGTTCAGTTTCTCTGTAGAACACTAATACAAATATTATATAGGTTATTCTTCAAATATATGAATGAGATATTTACAATATAGCATTTTGGTAAAAGCTGTGTATATTTTCTTAAAAAAAAAACTCTATAAAACCATTTTTGAACAAATGAGTCCGGAATTAAGTTTTGAGGCAAAATTAACAGGAAAAACAAAGCAAAAAGAGTAAAACATAAGGAAAATAAGAGATCAATTTGCTAGATTCCTCCTGTTGATGAATCTTCCTGATCCCCTTCCTCCCTGCACCTCCCTCCAGTTGTTCATATTTAGATTTTGGGGAAGTGGATCCTCCTGAATGGTGTTCTCCAAAGTGAAGTTGCTAAAGATGAGATCCCTTGTAGAAATGCATAGAAAGCACATTGGAGTTTTTGTTTCTGGTTTTCTCTTTTTCAAAGAATAGGGTAAGTTGTGTGATCAGGGCTAAAGTGGCAGTGATGGGTTTAGTAAAGTCTTGGATTTACAATGGCTTGTTATTCTGTCATCTTCGAGGGGTTTGTCTCATTTGCATGGCGGAAGATACTTCAGTGCCCTGTCCACCTTCCAGACTCCAGAGAAAGGAGATCTGAGGAAGAGGATGGTATAATCAGGTATAATCCTGTTTCATTTAAACTCACCACTCATTTGCATGAATTTACTTCCATGGCTACGTATGGGCAAAGAAAATTTTTCATCACCTCCTACTGAAGGTCCAGGAATGTATGTTGATAAAAACAAGTGGACCATAGATAGGTGAAGAGGAGAAAAGGCAAAGACACGTATGTGTGAATGGAAACCACACAAAATGTGAGATTCCCTCAGGACAAGACAAATGAAATTGTAGTACTGTACAGAAGGCCATTGGAGACTGGGCCTCCTGGGCATGAGTAGGAGGTGTTGGGGGGAAAGGGGGACACATGCTGAGCTCAACTGTCTATTATGAGACAACAGTCATCAGAGGCATAGGAGACCGCACATAGTATGTGGAATCTTTCTTTCAGGTGGGGGGTCAGAACTTTATTTGTCCTTAGGCAGATAGTGGGCCTTCAGAGAAAACCCTCTGCTTGCATACACTTTACCTTACTGCAGTAGAAAGACAGAAACTTCTTTTATAAAAGGGCAGTTTTTCAGAGCTCTCCCTGCCTACAGCTCTCCCTATAGCCAATTCAAAATATGCCAAAGAAGTATATTCTGGGGTGGCATATTGTGGTCTTCCACAGTACCCCTTTTGAAACTTTATTTAGAAACTGTCACATATTAAAATCCCATATCAGTCTCTTAGGCCTGAGAATAAGTCAGTTCAGTCCTGAGGACGGGTCAGTTCAGCCAAATAGCTGTGTCTTGTTTCAAGAGGTGACGTTGCAGGTGGATTTGCAAAGTTAGACCTCTCTGTGGTATAAGGACATGAATATTTAATAAGATTATTTTTTTCTAGGAAAACAAAAGAAAAACAAAGTTAAAAATTTGGAACAGTCTATAAACTAATGGTTGAATGTGGAGGGCAGTCAGCTGAAAAGATTTTTCCAGGACAGCCAGCATCATCTTTAGTGAAAGTATAAGCAGGCAGTGGCAATTGGACAGATTTTCCTGATTTTCAGTTACAGTATAAATTTGATGTAGGTCCCCTTCACCTAGGGCTGAACACAGACCCCATTTTCTGGGCCCAACCAGGCTCATAAGCCAGTTTGGTCAATGTCCCATCTAAGGCACCACTGTCAGGGAGAAGTGGGACGGCCCTACACAAGACCATACATTCCTACGCAAAAGCAGGTTCAAAATCACCTTCTTCCCACAGGCCTCCAGCAACAAGAATTGTGACATGTTTCAGACATGCATTTTATCCCCCAAACCCCACTGCCCACAGGGAAAGAGAAGCTGCATATAACCCTCTAGACACAGAGCCAGAATGATCCACCCACTCACGGCCCCTCCACTGTGCAGGAGGCTTCGCTCTCCTCTTTGCTTACCTCTGATCTTCTCTTATCTGTAACAACATCTTCCTGTTGCTTATTGGTAGTGGTCTGTGAATTAATTCTTTGATTCTCCAGGACCAAGTACTCAACAGAGAAATTCTGGTAACAAACTGATTGGGTAAATTCTCTTCAGCCTATTCATCAGGTTAGTCAGTTTTAGTTTCTAGGGCTTCAGAGAAAAAAAAAAAAAAAGACAAGGGGAAGGGGGAAAGAAGGGGGAGGCAGGGGGGAGGGGGGTGGAAAGAGGGGGATTGGTGAGAATACACTTGTGGTACATCTTACAATGGTATATGTGAAACTTAGTAAATGTGGAATATAAATGTCTTAACACAATAACTGTGAAATTGCCAGGAAGGCTATGTTAACCAGAGTGATATAAATGTGTCAACCAGTCTGTGAAACTAGTGTATGATGCCACATGATCATATCAATGTACACAGCTATGATTTAATAAAATAAATAAATAAACAACTAAAATAAAGTAATGACATACACACACACACACACACAAAAAATTAATTTTAATATTTACAAGTCAGAAAAATGAGAGGAAAAATTGGAAAAATTAGTTTAAGGACTTGTAACCAGAACAGAATTCAAGATCCAATTCAAATTGTAGGTAGAGAAAAACCTCAAAAAACTTTCCTGCCTAGTAAGGTTTAACAACAATAACAAAATAAAATCAATGAACAGGGCTAGATTCTAATAACAATTGTACTATAGTTTTCTTCTGAATCTTATTTTTTCTCTATTCAGTTACCCTCATTTTTAAAAAAGATAATCATGGTAACACTCATTTATTTGAAAAATTATTTTAGTCTCAGTAAGTTTGACCTGTAATTTACATAAAGTGTAGCAAAAATGTGATTGAGCATGCATACATACTCTTTCTAAATTTGTTTCATTTGAATTTATTATAAGGAATCTCAGATTGGGTTTTTAAATGCCATGTAAGGACAAAAAGTCAGGGCAAGGACTTGCTATCAGGTTTTACCTATAGAACCTGAGTAAATGCCTCTCTTTTTGATACTCCTACAATATTCTGAGGTGCCTGGATCTATCAACAAGTGGCAGTCTCTACTTATCACAAGAATGGAATCTTATATGAGAAGAGAAGAATGTATTCAAAGTTCCAGGCCACTTTTCCAGGGGCTTCATGAAATCAACCCCTGTTTCTCAAAGTTGTCTGGTCATATATGAGAATATGATATTATAGTAAAAGCCCTGATAATACAGCCAGTGTTTCCAATTGTTCTGTTACAAAGAGAATAGATTCTTCCTGAAGTTATGCAAATAAGTATTCTGTCATAAAGTAAGAGTACATATAAATGATTTTCATTTTTTAGAGAGATTAGGTAGGGAGAAAAAAGTAAATGTCTTAATTCTTTTTATAAACATACACATTACTAAATAGCTGTGAGATATAGAAAACTTTTTAAAAAGATCCCTTAAATCTGGAAAACAAAGCACTAAAATGAATCAATAATGTTTTTTAAAAAGTCAAAAAATCCATTATCCTTCATCCGTTAAGTCTCATATCATTGTTTTATTTCTTCTTATTAGAGAATTAGTGAATTCTCTACTAAAATACCGTGCCTGGATGATTTTTCTATTCTTTAGTGGAAATGGGGTCTTGCTTTTTCTTAGGCTGAACTCAAAATCCCAACTCAAGGGATCCACCCACCTCAGCCTCCCACAGTGTGAGAATTTTAGGCATGAGCCACTGTGTGGGACCAGTAACCTTAATTTCTAATGAAAATCTAAAAATTATGAAAATTTGAATTCTATCACATACCTAAAAGTATAAGTACACAATTTCTACAATTTTATATTTGCTTATAGTATAATTAAAAAATGTGAAACTGGGCCGGAGGGCTTGGGCTGCAGTTGGGGATGCCGGCCTGGAGCGTGGCCGGGTCGGCCTTGGGCATTGGGAAGCCCTTGGTCCTCCGGGCCCGGCACAGCAGCTCACACTTGGGGGCTGGGATCATAGAAGCAGGCAGCGTGGGTGGGTGATTCGAGGATCCACACCCGCCCAACGCCCCGAGCACTTTCCACTGGGTACATGGACTAGGCCACGGTTTCCACGCTTCTCACTTCAGACCCTGCGCCCGGGACACATCCAGCCTCTGTATATGAATGTGTGAGAAGGGTGGCCAGAGGAGCAGCATGTAATTGTTTCTGAGCCCTGACCTCTCTCAGGCACGTGGGGACCCCAGGCGGCCGCTGGGGTGCGTGGAAGTTAACTAGCAGCCGCAGTGGAGTTGTGAGGCATGTCAGAAGTGGAGGCATGGAGGACGGAAATATCTGGCTAAGGAGAAAACCTCTTTTGGGGAGGAGACAAGATGGCTGACTTCCATAGAGGCTCCTGGCCAGAAGGAGAGTTAAAGGACAGAAATTTAGCAAGTAACCTGGTGGATTAGAACTGCATCAAGAGAGAAGGTTGAAGAATGCACATCAACCCCACTGAGGCAAGCTGCAACCCCCAAAATACAAACAAAAGGTACAAAATCCATCACCAAGAGGACAGGAGTCCCCTCCCCCATGAGAACGGTTCGGAGTGCCCCACAAACAAATGAGCAGAGTTCAAAGGTCCTTCCCCTACACTCCATGGGAGAGACCCTCTAAACACTGGGTCTATCTCCACTACTAGGGTGCCATGACGTTCTCCTGCCAGGCATAAAACTGTATAAAACTGTATATATTCTCTACCTGCAACTCTGAGCTCCCAGCACTCCCCTCCTCTCTCACTCTGAGATCTGGAGGACTGTCCCCCAGGAGTCCAGAATCATGGTTGATTTCTTGAGGGGTGTGGACAGGGCCTAAACTGCAGCTGGTCAATTCAGACTCTGGGGCATGGGAGTGAGGAGAGGATGGTCGGCTGAGAGGGAACCACACCAGAGCGGCGGTATCCTGAGGCGCACAGCAACAGCCGTCTTTTAGGAACAATAGGGCTCACTCCCAGATATTCTGAAGCTACACTCCCTGGGCAACCAGAGGAGGCCAGGAATCTACTCAGGTGGCAACCACCATGGAACAGATTTGGGAAAGAAATGCAGGCCCCATGAGTAAAGGATTTGCTTGAGGCAGTACCAGCCTGGGTGGAGTGTGGGGACTAAAAACACATGCACAGAGCTGGGAAGTTCTCAGGGTGGGACTGACCCAAAGGACCGCTTTACTGAGCCTAAGACGCAACCAGCCCTCAGGAGATCATCAGTCTATAGAAAAAGGAAGACAGGAGGCTAGAACTGACAGGTAAACAGATACAAACCTGCAGGAGCAAAGACAGGGTCTGAGGCACAGGCTCTGAGAACTCAAAACAGCTTCTCTTCTGGGAAATTTAGCAGGAACAGAGACAAATTCCCACAAAGTTGTTCTGTTCTGTTCTGTCAGTGACATAAATTAGGGGTGGGGCTGGAACTGAGTGAACACCCCCCAAGCTCCATCAAGTGCAGAAGGTTGTCAGGCCTAACCTCACCCTGCTAGATAGAGCCAGAGCACAGTGGCCTTGCTGATCAGAAATAGTTTTCCTTGTGATTCAGGCAGGTGCAAACCCCTGGAGTATCTGTTCACTACAGGAAAATGGGTCAAAGCCTGGTGGGACTATCAGTGACTAGGTGTGACAGACGTGCAAGGTGGGGAAGGAGGCATCAACCTTCTGAGACTGATCTATTTGCTGGGTGAGTCCTCCTGACTCTACGGAGCACTGCAGCAAGCCATATCAGAATGGTCACCAGATCCCTGTGATCCAGTTGCCAGAATCCTTTTAAACTCTCCCACCCGAGACAGGTGCTGACTGAGACAATTGATTTGGACCTTTTGAACTGAGCCAAATGCCCAAGGACTATTCAGGTGGTGCCCTGGGTGTGTGGTTGTAGAAAGGTTTGATTTTCCTTTTCCAATTGTTGCCTGTGGGGGGTGGGGTAATTTAATTGCTGGTATTTCTCCACAGCTGAGACTTTAACCAAGAGTAATTGTTTCACTAAGGTCAAAGAGAGACTAGCTGAAAACAAGACAGAACCACTTAGCCCCACCACACCAAACAGGTCCCCAGTTTCTCAGGCCATAGCACTGTATGGGTCCTAGACAAAGCTCCAGGGGGAAAATCAAATGGTGTAAAACAATCATGGGGTGGAATCAGTGGAAAAGCTCTGGTAACATGAATAACCAGAAGAGATGCACACCCCCCCCCCCAAGGAAACATAAGGCAGATGTAACTGAAGATCCCATTCATAAATAGCTGGCAGAGATGTCAGAAATCAAATTCAGAATTTAGATTGCAAACAATATTAATAAAATGAAGGAAAATTTGGAATTAGAAATTTGAGCAGCAATTCCAAAGTCGAAATTAAAAATTTGAGGAGAAATTCGAAAGTTGTCTCAAGAATATAACGAATTTAAAGACAAAACCACCAAAGATTTTGACACACTGAAGCAAGAATTTGCAGCCCTCAAAGATCTGAAAAATACAGTAGAATCCCTCAGTAACAGAGTGGAACAAGCAGAAGAAAGGATTTCTGACATTGAAGACAAAGC
>CAUYPK010011592.1:0-22852 GCA_963574355.1 Loris lydekkerianus | reverse complement strand
GATGGAGCTGGAACATATTCTTCTTAGCAAAGTATCTCAGGAATGGAAGAAAAAGTATCCAATGTACTCAGCCCTACTATGAAGCTAAATTATAGCTTTCACATGAAGTCTATAACCCAACTATAGCACAAGACTATGGGGAAAGGGCCAAGGAAGGGGAAGGGTGGGGGGAGGTTAGAGTGGAGGGAGGGTAATGGGTGGGGCCACATCTATGATGCATCTTAGAATGGGTACAGGCGAAACTTACTAAATGCAGAATACAAATGTCTACATACAATAACTAAGAAAATGCCATGAAGGCTACATTGAACAGTTTGATGAGAATATTTCAGATTGTATATGAAACCAGCACATTGTACCCATTGATTGCACTAATGTACACAGCTATGATTTAATTAAAAAAAAAAAAAAAAAACTCTGACTTCCAAATTCTCAGGGAGGTGAATTTGAGAAATTCCTTCTGTCTTCCTGCTCAGTGCTATGTGGAATAAACTCTTTCTCTGGTATAAACTCTGCTGTCGCTGGGTAATGGCTTCCTCTTGAGCAGTGGGCAATGAACCTGGTTGGGCAGCAACATTACCACTAATAGCAACAGCCAAGCAAAACAAACCAAAAAGCAAACATAGTTATTATTTTTAAAAAGTAAATAATCATTCAATTCACGTTCCATGGCTGGATCTACAGTGTATTTACAATGTTTGCTAAACTTGGATCCTTAGCATGACATGGAAACTTGAGAAATACAAATACATTTTAAAATCATTTACCACTAAAGGTCTAAGTGAAAAACAAGACATTTTCCAAGAAATAAACACTGCAAGTATTTGTTAAGATGTTAAAAGAAGATAATTCATTAGTTGTAAAAATTCTGTGGTTTATACTATTTATAAATATTATATTTTCTATGAATCAGGAAACCATTGGAGTTGGGGGTAGGGATAATCTTTGAAATCTACAGAACAAACTCTTAAAAGTTTTATGGCATTTGTTTCATCTTGTGGGTTGGGAAAAAGGGAAAAGCAGCTTTTAGATTACGTGGGGGGGGCCTTCCTGTTTAGATGGTTTTTCCTACATTAGGTGAGTGAAAGAAAGGTTAGAAGTCAGGGACAGATTCATAGTATATTTGGATCAAAATTATAATGAATTTAAAACTATGTAATGATTGATGGGACACAGAAAGATATAATGATTTAATCAATTTATTTTTTCATTGTAAGATAAAGCATTAGAAGTAATAATGACTTATATCTCCCCTTCTCCTTGACTCTCAATAGGAAATAAGCCAACGCTGGGTGTGGTGGCTCACACCTAGAGTCCCAGCTACTCAGGAAGTTGAACCAGGAGGATCACTTAACCCTGGGAGGTCAAGGATGCATTAAGCTATGATCACATCACTGCAAGACAGCCTGGGTGACAGAACAAGACATTATCTGTTTAAAAAATAAGTCAACAAACACTCCTTATCCTCTTCCCCCTTTAACCAGTATGGTGAGGAGACAATGAGAAACTTATTCTTCTCTGATGGACAGGAACTGAGAAGGAGACGCTATAGAATATCTCAACCATGGTCCCAGATGAGAGGCTGCCACAGAATACCGCTCTAAAATTACTCCTTCACCATGAAGAATCATAGCATCACATTCATGCAAAACTAAAGATAGTTTCTACAACTGATAAACTGGGGTGGGCGAGGGGGTGACAGCAGTGGAGAGATGCTATGAGGCTGAGTGATTACTGCAATCTCTGTTTAAGTTTCTTTTAATGTTTCAATTACTCCAAAGTGAAGGAGTACTTAATTCACTGGGTGGGCTAAGAAGGAGTGAAAGATCTGAAGATTACTACAGTTAGCCTGCGCATGTCATTTTTACAATACTAGTGTGAACTTGGGCTTCAGATAGCCTTTCTGGACCCTAGTTTTCTCAACAATACAGTGCAAAGATAACTGATAGTCAAGGTCTCTTCCATCTGTGACATGTATGATTCTATAAAAAGAGAAGTAACATATCATTTGGCCATGTTAGATAAATTTGAAATAAATGCTATATTGGCTGAAAACTGCTTGCTTCCCTTCCCTTGCCTGCCACCCTGAACAGTCACACCACTCTCCCTGACAAACAGGTGACAAGGTAATGTTGAAGAATATTTCTATTGATTCTTAGAACCCCTTATTGTCCAATCGACCAGCAACTATCTCCACATATCACAAATTCCAACCAGGAACAGAAGTAAGACAAGTTCTCAAGTTCAATTTTAAGGAGCAGAGTCAACAAAAACTCGAATGAACTCAACTATCCCTGTCTTACCTATCCTATAATTATAAATATATTTTAAACTTTTATTTCTTAGGTATATAGATGTCATATAGATCAACCAGGTTTTGAATAATTTAACAGTGAGATATTCTCTTACAACTTTAAAATTAGAGTCTATGTTTTAGTATTTTATCAATTCTTTTTCTTGTCCAGTAAGCCTACTGTTATAGCATTTTCTTCAAGGACTTGAAGCAAATTAGAATCTTAACCAAAAGATTTCTAGGATTCTTTTTCACCTGTTGTTTCTTTGTTATTTCATTGGACATCATTTTGGCAGAGTCTAAGACTTTAATTGCACTTTCATCTTCTAAAATGTTCCCTTCTGAAGATGATAATGTTTCTAAAATTTTTGTCTCTATATCTTTTAGCTGTTTCTTATTAGCTGCAGATTGAAGGATAAGAGCATTTCGTTCCTCTTCTAATTCTGGCCTAAAAAGAGAAAAGTTTAGTTTAAATTTGTAGTCTTTTGTCTAACTTTATATCTAAAAATTATATATCACAATTTTATTTTAGTAATTTAATAAATAATTTAAATAATTTTTTAGACATGTAACACAAATTAAGGTGATTAATCTCTTTATCTAAGTTGAAGAGAAAATATACTTTCATGCAAATAACAATTTGAGAAATTCAAGGAAAAAAAGAGTGTAAGTTTTACAATGTAAAGTGTGGTGATAACATGCACCACAGTAAGTCTAAGAATGTGTAAGATTTATCTATATGGTGTAGCTGGCTATGTGAGAATAAGAATTGGAGAAGAGACTCATTCTTTTTTTTTTTTTTTTTGAGACAGAGTCTCACTATGTCACCCTCAGTAGAGTGCTGTGGAGTCACAGCTCACAGTAACCTCCAATTTTTGGGCTTAAGTGATTCTCTTGCCTCAGCCTCCCGAGTAGCTGGGACTACAGGTGCCCGTCACAATGCCTGGCTATTTTTTGTTGCAGTTGTCATTGTTGTTCAGCTGGCCCATGCTGGGTTCAAACCCACCAGCCTTGGTGTATGTGGCTGGCGCTGTAACCACTCTGCTACGGGCGCTGAGACGAGACTCAGTCTTAAAGTAAAAAAAAGGAAGAAACTCAGAGTCTGAAACTTCCTGTTTTTTGGTTTTGTCACCACTAAGTCTCCACTTTGTTTCTTGGTTTTGTCAACACTAACTTTCATTATCTCTTCTATAATAGCAAACAAAGGATGACTGGTCACAAACTGGCTCTTTCAGTGAAAGGCAAAATTGACAAGTCTTAGTAAACAAAAGTGAGATGAACTTCAAAATAACACAGTCTACCATGTAAAATAATATATTATGACATGATTCTGTTTTGGATATTATACAGGTAGGATTTAAACATTGGAAGTAACAAACTATCTCATGGTTATTTATTTTCACTTTCAATTTGATTTCATTTCATAGATCACTTGATAACGTTACATTAAGCTTCAAGTGGAATCCAGGATTTCCATCTGGAAGCAATTCTTTACTAACAGCCCTTCCAGGTATCATAATATTTTTTCTCATTTAAAAATAATACATACTAGTAATAGAAAAATACACAAAGTATGAAGAAAACAATAAAAATTAATCTTATAACCATAGAGCTAATTGTTGTTAACAAACTGGTGTATTCCTTCCCAATCTTTTATTTTTCTTTTTTTAAAGACAGAGGGTCTTGCTCTGTCACTCAGTTTGAAATGCAGCAACTTGATCATAGCTCACAGAAGTCTCAAACTCCAGGGCTCAAGCAAGCAATAACTCCAGTCTCAGTTTCCCAAGTTGCTGGTAGTACAGACACAGCCACCACATCCATCCCAATCTTTTTTTTTCTTTTTATATGTATAAAATATACATTCATCCATTAATTTTTTTTATAAAATATTATCTATGCTGTATAAAGTTTTATAGAATCCTTTTTATTTCTTATGCTAAGCATTTCTTATTTAATTAACATCCTATATACATATACAAATGAATGAATTTCAGATCATATTGATAGCATAGATTCCTAGGAATAAAATTTCTGGCAATCTTTTTGTATGATTCAAAAAATTCAAAAATTCAAAAATTTAAAAAATTTAAAAAATTTCTGGCAATATTTTTGTATGAGTAGTAAGATTCAGGTTACATGAATCTGATTCAGATAGTTATGGCATGTAACCTGAATCTTAACTACTCATACAAAAAGCCCAATATAACATGGTTGGTTTATAACTTACTTGTTACAGAATGGCTATTGAAAGGATATGATTATTTAACATATAATAACAAAATATAAAATTACACAAAGTTTCAAAATAATCACAAGACAAAAGTATTAACGATCTATGCATATGCCTTTCTAAACCATCTGGAAGCATCTAAGCAAATACATACCTCTCCTTTGCAACAACAATACCTAGTAATTGATCTTCAAGTCCTTCTGGAGTTATCATGAAATTGAGCAAAGATACCTTTGTAGCCAGCTCTGGCATATAGTGTGGATTTCTCATTTTTGTGGTAATATAAAATTTGAAATCAAAGGAATACTCAATAATCACTTCGCCAAGTCTGATACAATCAATGCCACCTATAGTTCAGAAAACAAACACATAGTGAACCAGTTACATAACCCCTTCCCCCAGGTACTTCTAAGCCCTTGTGTAGGTTATAAATAAAGGTTCCTAAAGTAATTTGAAATAGAAAACAGGTGTGGCAAAATCACAGCTAAAGCAGCAAGTAAGCAATTGTATAGCATTCTGAGATAATATAGGACATATTCTCTGGTGTCATGAAGCTTTATAAATCGAAATTTCTTTTAAGCTTTCTTTCTCAAAATTTTCAATAATAATTTCAAAATATTCATTTCGTTTTGAGACACAGTCTCACTCTCTCACCATGGGTAGAGTGCCATGGCATCATAGCTCACAGAAACCTCAAATTCTTGGGCTTGACGATCCTCTTGCCTCAGCCTCCCAAGTAGCATGCACCATGTATGGATGGCTAGTTTTCTTTCTATTTTTAGTAGAGATGAGGTCTCACTCTTGCTCAGGCTGGTCTCCAACTCGTGAGTTCAAGCAATCCACCTGCCTCAGCTTCCCAGAGTGCTAGGATCACAGGCGTAAGCCACCACACCTGGCCCAAAATATTTGTATGTGTCTAAAGCTCTTAATACCAGTACCTGGCAGAGACAAAATTGCTAGAAGCAAAAAGATCTAACTTAGACAATGTTTACCTAAACTCAAACTCTGACCCATATTCACCATCACTCTTCATAATAATGGACTTTGGGTGGTCAATGGTCACAAGATAAAGGAAAGTCAGGCTGTCTTTAACTTCTTTATGTTTTCTAACAACAACAGTCTAGATAACAGTGCACTGGTTAAGGCAGTGATTTTCAACCGGTGTGCTGTGAGAGGATCTTAGGTGTGTCATGAAAAATTTTTAATATAATTAATTAAATTATTTTTGAAAGACCTTCAAAGCACAGTAAGTATATTCTTTTTTTTTTAACTTTTTTTTGATCAATATAATTTAAGGGTGCTGCAGAAGTATAACTATAGGTTCAAGTGTGCCGTGAGATAAGTAAGGTTGAAAAACACTGAGTTAAGGCAATGAATAGAGAACAAGGTATTTATCCTAGAATATCAGACCAAGGTTTATTCCTATAGCTTGCTCCAAATTTCCTTTCACTCATAACAAGTACTGAGAAGTTGTGAGTTATTAACATTATTAAATTTACATAGAGGTTTTCTTTCATGCTTCAAAGATAATCCGATCATCTTTCAGTTCCACCAATTAATATTAATTGCCTATACCTTGTTTAAAAGTTTGTCTAAGTAGTAAAGGCTCCAAAGATGGATCCAGTTCTTCACCAACATTTTCTAACAGAAGTGGATTTCCGAACTGAATACAGTTTTCCAATGTTCTCATGTAGTCTGAATCTGATAGCTTAATAACACTAAGCTGATTTTCTTTCTCAGAGTTTTTGATCCACTTATTGGCTTGACCCTGGGGGTCAATCATTAAAGGCCTAAAATAGAATAAGAAAATTTCTGAGGAATACATAATTGGTGAGACTTCTTTAAAGTTATCTAATATAAATAATAAACATCATTATCAACTGTAAAAATACAAAGTATTTCACATACATTATCAGGATTAATATTCATAAAAATCCTGTGAGAAAAAGTTAAAAAGTTTTATTCTCTCTTTTTTTTTTTTCACATAAAGAAGAAATTCAGTCTCAGGGAGAACTTTACCCAAGGTTCCAATGTTCCATAATTAGTTCAATGTTAGGGGAAATAAAACCTGTGAACTTGTGAGCCCTCTGCTCTTTCCAATATGGCACATTATCTTCATGGTAACTTTAATACATACCATTTGCTAAAATAGCATGAAAAATAATACTATAAAACATTTGATAAAAATTTAAAACAAGAAAACCATTATCCTATGGAGCATACAATGCAGATCCCTCACACACGCAGTTTACAGGAGGGCTTGTGACCCTATGAGAACTAATGCTTCTGCGGATCTGACAGGAAGCAGAGCTCAGGTGGTGATTAGAGCCCTGGAGAGCAGCTGTAAATATAGATGAAGCTTTGCTTGCTCATCTACCACTCACTTCCTGCTGTGCAGCCTGGCTCTCACAAGGCCTTGGACTGGTGTTGGTCCGTGGCCTGAAGGTTGGGGACCACAGCTATAAAGGATTTCCTTAGAGTATGGGTAGAACCACAGACTAGGTGTCCAAATGTGGCATTTATTTGAGATCTATTTAGGATTCTTTTCTAATTAATATAGTAAAGACTTAGTGTATAAGAATATACACAGAATTCACAGTTCAGGTATTTATAATATGATGTGCTTTCCCCTTCTCCAGGGATGATGCTGACTGTCCTAGGTTTCTTTTGTATTCAGTAGAATACATTAAATTTTCTCTTAAAAAACGCAGCAGGCTTAGTGCCCGTAGCATAGTGGTTACAGCAACAGCCACATACACTGAGGTTGGTGGGTTTGAACCCAGCCCAGGCCAGCTAAAAAAATAACATGACAACTGCAACAAAAAATAGCCAGGTGTTGTGGTGGGCGCCTGTAGTCCTAGCTACTTGGGAGGCAGAGGCAAGAAAATCACTTAAGCCCAAGAGTTGGAGGTTGCTGTGAGCTGTGACGCCACATCACTCTACCAAGAGGAACATAGTGAAATTCTGTCTAAAAAAAAAAAGCAAAGGAGAGTTTTTGTCCTATGTCAGTTCAGCTTTCCCTGATGTCCCCTTTCTATCCTACAGCTTGTAGAGTCAAAATCTCCTTTTGCCTATGAATAAGCCCTTTAATCTACTTAGATAGCTGTGTTATCATATTTTATTTCTTTTCCAAAAGATAAAACTAGCTGACCGTTGGTTTTCTTTCTCAGCTCAAATTGTGTTGAAATCCTACCTAAACCACAAAAAGGTCCAGACATGAGATAAAATCTAATTTTTCTACAACAGCAAACATAGCAAAGGCATCTAATTTTTGCATACAACTCTTAAAAATTGCCAAACTTATAGAAATCAGGAGGAGCAAGCACATTGATTCCTTAATAATAAACTAGTGTCCCAGCAGCATGACAGGCTATCTAACCTAAAAATCCTTCTTCTACCAACTACTGATGGGTGGAAGACGATAATATTTTAAGTGGATAGTGAATTGGGTGTGCATTTAAAAGAGAAAAACATATATAACATATACATATGGAAAAATATAGGTACCAGAAACAGACAAAACTGAAATCCTGAACAACTGTGTGAGCTGAACTGACAGTGAGACTTGGGGAGAGTGTCTGTCTGATAACTTAAGGCCTCACTGGGGGTACATATGTGGCAGAAGGCTGGAAATGACAACCCTGAATTAAGGTGAAACCTACAAAAGGCTTAGTTAAATCATGGATAGAAAAGTTCCAACCCTATGCATAAAGACAAAAAAAAAATGTTTTGAATTATGTCTCATCTCTATCTGAGAAAAAAGTGTCCCCTGAGACTATGTAGCTTACATAGGTTTAGGCTATAAATTTACACTCTCTACATGACTGAAGAAACTCCAAGCTAGAATATTAAAATATATTTGAAAAGTAATACTCCTGGGAATCCTGGGAGAAATAAAGACAGAACATACATTGCAGCTGAGAGAAGGGCAAAAGAATAATTCAACCCCTAAGGGAAAGGCAGAAAAATGTCTTGGCCAAAACATTAAAACTTTACCTACCATTACTAAGTAGAGATCTCCTACTCCCAGGAGAGTGTTAGGAAATGTCAGCTCAAAGGTCAACAGTAGTTAGAAGGCAGAATCTGTCTATCATAGAAGGAGGGGTAAACTACCTCCAGGTGAAGAATAAAAATATACAGAAAGAGAAAAAATGCTCATTCTCTGTGGCATGAGCATTCAGGAATGGTTAAAAGCTGAAGGTAAAACTCTATACTGAGAAAAATACTCCAGACCCATAGCCCCTGTTCTAAGCTTGGACCCACAGCTAGATGAATTTGAAACCTCTGGTCTCCGGAACTTTAGCACAGCAACAATAAAACCCAAACCCAGCTCTACTCATCATTAGGTTGACTCAAACCTCTGTACCAATGATAGGACAGAAAAAGAAGCATGCCTTTTCCAAGAATAAATACCATTTGGTTCATATCTGTTGTTAGACCCATAATATCCAGCAGTCAAATATTATGAGATATATTAATAAGCAAGAACACCAAACATTCTCAAGAGACAATGAAACTAACAGAAACACACCCATAGATGACACACGTGTTAGAAATGTAATTTAAAAAATAAGTATAATGAAATTGTTAAAAGAATTAGTAGAAAATGTAGACAACATGCCTGAAGAGATGATCTTCAGTAGAAAGATGGAAACTTTACAAAAGAGCTAAATGGAAATGCTAGAAATAAAAAATACGTCAAATCTAAAGAATTTCTTTCTAGGCTGTGGATAGACAACACAATTGAGGAGAGAATCATTTAATATAGTTATTAATATGGTTAAGGAAAATTACTCAGACTGATGCTCAAAAAGAAAAAAGAGTGATGAAAAGCAGAACGGTGTTTGCTTTGGCAGCTTGTGCACTGAAATTGGTATGATACAGAAAAGATAACATGGCCCCTGGGAAAGGGTGACACACAAATTCATGATGCATTCCATATTCTAAAGTTCTAATTTCAACAGTAGAGTAGGGTGACTATGGTTAACAACAATGTATTGTATATTTCAAAGTAGCTAGAAGAGAGGACTTGAAATGTTCTCAACACATACTAATGATAAATACTCAAGGTAATGGACACGCCAAATACCTTGACTTGATCAATACACATTCTATGCATTTAACAAAATATCCCATGTAGCTCCATAAACATGTAAAATATTATGTATCAGTAAAAAGTGATAGGCATTAAAGAAAAACTAAAAAAACAATAACGAAAAGAAGGTAAAAGCAGACTGGGGCATCAGATAGTTATGAGACCGTATCAAACAGACTTGAAGACTGGCACTAGAATCTCAAAAAGAGAAGATGGAGGAAATAAGGTAGATCTCAGTTTAGAGAACCTCAATCAGGATGCATGCTCAGATGAAAACGTAGCTGCACACCTCAAACTGCTGAAAACAAAAGACTGATAAAAATTTGATGGTTGGGGGGGGGGCGGCGGCGATACATTATATAAGAGGAACTAAAAAAACTCAGAGTAGATTCTCATCAGATTAAGCAAGCCAGACCAACAGCTTCTTCATCGTAAAAGAAAAAAAAAAGTAAAAATAACTATCAACCCAGGATTTTAAACTCAGCAAAAAATATCATTCAAAATTAAGATGAGAGGGGGCAGAGCAAGATGGCATACTAGAGACAGCTTCCTTGCTGACTACTTGCGGTAAAACAGGGGAAAGTGGATGTCAGCCACCTCTGGCTAGGGGAATCTGCAAAGAAACATCATTCTGGGGGCACAGGGAAGCAGCAGGAGACTTCAGGAGCCAATAAGGAGGTCTACAGCTAAGGAAATCTGATGCAGAAGAAGGCGCTTGGTATAGGCGGAGGCTGGCCATTTGGCCAGCTCTCCCACAGAGGGCTGGAGATGGGGAAAGGCTGCCCAGCAGTATTTTGATGTTGGACTGGGCTGCTAACTGGAGCAGCGAGTGGACATCAAATGTCTGATGGAGGGGTTCAATGCCTGGTGGGGTATTTGTCCCATCAGCTTGGTTGCTGGCCAGGTGATGCTGTTATGGGAAGATCAATATGCAGGAGGGAGCAGTCTGCCAGGGTCTTAGTGCACAGCCATCTCTGGTGCACCTATTGAGCTTGAAGAGCCATGCTCAGGGTGAGCTGAGTGGGCCTCACATTCCCCAGGAGGCCTGCTTTGTTGTCAGGGTCACACTGTCAGATGGGCCTGCTGGAGTACCATGGAGACTGAATGCTAATGAAATGAATAGGCCTGGAGTGAGGGCAAAGAAGTTAAGAAGACAAGATCTGGTCTCCTTTGCAACAAGAGTGGATTCTGACCTCCATCATATACAGTAAATCCAGCATGTGTTCTGTCTCCTAGCACCACAGCACCACCTGGGATCCAGGCAATATTTTGCAATATACACGCAGACACACTGTTTTACATTTTTTGCTTCTTTTTTCAATTTTTCCTTAGTTTTTTCTTTTCTTCCCCCCCCCCTTTTGTTATTGTTTGTTTAGTTTTCTTTTTTTTTGGGGGGGGGTTGTATTTTTATTTTTTCACTTTTACTTTTTTTCTTGTTTTCTCTCTTGCACAGTGCTGCATTTTATTTTATTTTATTTTTTATTGTTTGGGATTCATTGAAGGTACAAAGAATTAGGTTACACTGATTGCATTTGTTAGATAAAGTCCCTCTTATAATTATGTCCTACCCCCAAGAGGTGTGCCATACACTGACCCCCTATTCCCTCCCCTCCTTCCCTCTCCACGCTTACTCCCTCCCCCTCCCCCTCCCCCTTGTATTAGCTCATCTACCACCTTCATAGTGGAATAGAGTATATTGGATTCTTGCTTCTCCATTCTTGTGATGCTTTACTAAGAAGAATGTGTTCCACTTCCATCCAGGTTAATACAAAAGATGGAAAGTCTCCATCTTTTTTAATGTCTGAATAGTATTCCATGGTATACATATACCACAGCCTGGGTTGGTGGGCATTTAGGTTGTTTCCACATTTTTGGTGATTGTAAACTGAGCTGTAATAAACAGTCTAGCGCCAATGTCCTTATGATAAAAGGATTTTTTTTTCTTCTGGGGAGATGCCTAGTAATGGGATTGCAGGATCAAATGGGAGGTCTAATTTGAGTTCTTTGAGGATTCTCCATACTTCCTTCCCAAATGGTTGTATTAGTTTGCTATCCCCCCAGCAGTGCACAGTCTCTCCACATCCATACCAGCATCTGCAGCTTTGAGACTTTGCTATGTGACCCATTCTCACTGGGGTTAGGTGATTATCTCAGGGTAGTTTTGATTTTCATTTCTCTGATGATTAGGGATGATGAGCATTTTTTCATGTTTGTTAACCATCATCTGTCTTCTTTAGAGAAGGTTCTATTTATGTCTCTTGCCTAGTGATATATGGGATATAAGAAGCTGTGGTATACTTGTTCCATGGAACACTATTCAGCTGTAAGGAAAGATGGTGACTTTACATCTTTTGTATTAACCTGGATGGAGTTGAAACACATTCTTCTTAGTAAAGTATCACAAGAATGGAAAAGCAAGTATCCAATGTACTCAATTTTATTATGAAGTCAGTAGATAATCTAACACATGCCCACACAGGAGAAAATTTAATTATATTCAAGTTGGAGGAATGGGGCTCAAAGGAGGGGGGGTTTGGCGTGTTCCCACTTTACAGGGCACAAGGTAGGGGTTTATAGAACACCTTTTGGGTGTGGGACACAACAAGTGGGACTTTACCTAACAAATTCAAAAATTGTGACCTGGTTGTTTGTATCCTTATGATAACCTGAAATTAAAAAAAAAAAAAAAAAAATATATATATATATATATATATATATAAAATAAAGATTTTTTTCAAAGCTGGTCAATGGGCACAAAAAATATAGTTAGAAGAAATAAGATCCAGTGTTCAATAGTACAGTAAGGTGACTGTAGTTAACGATAATTTATTGACTAGTTCAAAATAGCTGGAAGAGAAGAACTGGAACGCTCTCATTCAAAGTAAAGATAATTATTTGAGATGATTAATGCCCCAGTTACCCTGATTTGATCATTATGTACTACATACATAACAAAATATCATATTTATCTTCCAAATATGTACTATTATGAATCAATTTAAAAAAAGATTTTTTTGGCTGGGCATAGTGGCTCACGCCTATAATCCTAGCACTCTGGCAAGCCAAAGTGGGTGGATTGCTTGAACTCAAGAGTTTGAGAACAGCCTGAGCAAATGCAAGACTCCCATCTCTACTAAAAACAGAAAAACTAGCCAGGCATTGTGGCTGGTACCTGTAGTTCCAGCTACTGGGGAGGCTGAGAAGAAAGGATTGCTAAGTCCAAGAGATTGAGGTAGCTATGAGCTGTGATGATGCCATGGCACTCGACCCAGGGCTACCAAGTGAAACTTGTTTCAAAAAATAAATAAAAAATAAAGAAGATTTTTTAGACTAGAAAAAGAAAAATGTGGGCTCAGCAGCTAGGGAGCCAGCCACCTACACCAGAGCTGGAGGGTTTGAACCCAGCCCGGGCCTGCCAAACAACGACAACTACAAACAAACAAACAAACAAACAAACAAACAAAATAGTCAGGCATTGTGGCGGGTGCCTATAGTCCCAGCTACTTGGGAGGCTGGGGCAAAAGAATCACTTAAGCCCAAGAGTTTGAAGTTACTGTGAGCTGTGACGCTGTAGCACTCTACCGAGGGAGACATAATGGGACTCTGTCTTAAAAAAAAAAAAGAAAGAAAGAAAAAGAAAAAGAAAAATGTAGAATGAATTCATTGCCAACAGATCTGTACACAGGAAGTAAAGGACATTCTTCAAGCAGAAGAAGTATACAACCAGAAAGAAACATAAAGAAATAAAGAGATCTAAAAATAGAAATAAATGAAGGTAAACAGAAAACACTTTTATTCTTATATTTAAATCACTCTAAAAGATAAATTACTGTCTACAGCAAAAGTTGTAACAATATATTATGGGATTTATGGTATGTGAAGAAGTGAAATACACAATAGCACAGGAGATAAGAGACATTAGATTTATATTCTTGAAAGATTCTTATACTGTATGTGTAGTAGTATAAAATTATTTGAAGACATTCAGGAATAAACTAGAGATGAATGCTGTAAATACTAAAGCAAACACTAAAAGTAGGGAGTATGTAACCAATGAGCCAATAGTGGAGATAAAATGGAATTGTAAACAAGTTCAAGGAATCCAAATTCAAGTAGAAAAAGAAAATAAAAGGAACAAAAACCACAGGGGACAAACAGAAAAGGCCAGCAAGATGGTAGGTTTAAATCTAAATCATTCCATTAAATGTAAAAGATCTAAGTACTCCGTTTAAAAGTAAAAGGGAAAACAGTTTGTTCAGGTTTATTCTCAAGTCCTCACTAAAAAAAAACATGAAAGAGGCAAAGGTAACATTACAAATCAGGGAGGAAATGATGTATAACTCAATAAGCAGTTCTGTAGTTAATGTCTACCATTATAAAAAATATACAATCAGATTTTCATCTTTCATTGTTGTCTAAAAATGCAAACAGAAGAAAGCAACACTATGCTAACTCTGTATAAAAGTGCAGTGCTTTCTAAGCTTGCAAACTTTTTTTCTGAGAACTACACTCCTGGCCTCCAATACCCACATTTGTTACTGTAATGGCTTGACTCCTAGCGATATGTCACTAGACCTAGGATAGATATTTGTCCCAAGCTAGACCACACAGATTTTCTTTACAGAAATAAGAAGTTGGACTGCATGGGCCAGGCATGATGGCTCGTACCTGTAATCATAGCTCTCTGGGAGGCCAAGGTAGGTGGATTGCTTGAGTTCAGGAGTTCAAGACCAGCCTGAGCAAGAGCACAACCCTGTCTCTACTAAAAATAGAAAAACTAGCTGAGACATTGTGGCCAGCACCTATAGTCTCAGCTATTCAGGAGGCTGAGGCAAGAGCTTAGGAGTTGCGGTTGCTTTGAGCTATGATACCATGGCACTCTACTCTCTCTACTCTATCTCAAAAAAAAAAAAAAAAAGAAAGAAAGAAAGAAAGAAAGAAAGAAAGAATTTGGACCTGATGGCTCTAGTTAATCTATATTACTCAACTCATGAGTTTTTTTGAACTCACAAACCAAGACTTCTTTTTTTGCAGTTTTTGGCTGGGGCTGGGTTTGAACCCACCACCTCCAGTATATGGGGCCAGCACCCTACTCCTTTGAGCCACAAGCACTGCCCCAAACCAAGACTTCTTTAGTGAGTGGTTATGTGCACGGGGAACAGAGCCAGCATACATATCTTTAGAGACAGACTACAGAAGCAGCTGCACAGAGAACAGCACAGAAAATAAGTTCTACTGGCTGAGAGAGAGAGAAAGAGAATGAGAATTGCCTCAATTGCCAACAGTTTCTTATTTTTACCTTCTAGAGGCTTACTAGCCTCTTTTGATTCCTCACTTTCAACTATCTTAAGGGTTAAAAAGAAAAGATGGGCTACTAGGTTTTGCTATAAGCAAGCACAGAGAGAAGACTATGCCTTTGAGAGCAATTATTATTATTTTTTTATTTAAAAATTTATTTTAGAGATAGGGTCTTGCTCCATTGCCCAGGCTAGAGTGCAGCAGCCAGATCATAGCTCACTGTAACCTTGTATTCCTAGGCTCAAGGGATCCTCCTTCCTCAGCTTCCCGAGTAGCAGGCATGTACCACCTTACCTGGCTAATGTTTTAAAATTTGTAGCGATGGAGTCTTACTATGTTGCCCAGGCTGGCCCTAAAGTCCTAGATCCAAGCAATCTCCTGCTTGCTTAAAGTGTTAAGATGACAAACTTGAACACTGTGCCCAGCACCAGTCATATTGGTGTCAAGAAGGTGATCATAGATGACGGGTGATCACACTGGGCCCAACTGCTAAGAAGTGGAGTCTAGGTCTTCTGATGAAGGCTCATCTTCCCAAACTTATCCAGTCCAGGGCCTGCTGACCAGGCAGTCCAAAAATAATAGGTAGAAAGGGTAACTTCATTGGAATGTCACTTCACTAAAACAGCTTTCTGCCAAAAATGGCAGATTGTTCTCTTCAAATTACATTCTATCCTGATACTGCTGGTTTCTCTGAATATCAGTTAAGGGTTATGGATATTCCAATGGCATTTTCTAAACGATGATTTTTAAAATATGAATGGTCACCAAGTGCATGGAAATGGGTCCTAAAACAGAATTAATCATGGGTCTAATGTTCTGTTAAATAGAATAGTCTTTGCTTTAAAATAGAATACATTTTTTAGTAGCTAAAATATACTTTTTTCAGATTATATTAAATTTTGCTCATTGCTTAGAAGTTTCAACCTAAGGATGTTCACTATCAAGTAAAAATTTGCATGGAAAACCAATAAAAATATTACATATATCCTTATTTTATTGAAACAATACTATCAATATAAAGGAGATTTAGATGTATGTTTTTAAGTTTCCAGTAAAGTTTCCAAAGAACATAACTCAAGTTTTTGGAAGGTTAGATTTTCTTACATCTTTAATTTATCTCATTCTAAAAGAAGAATGAAATTTCTGTTATAATTTTAAGGGCAGAGAGTGTAATATTTTATTGCACATTTCACTCTAGCTTAGTAATTAAGAGCAAGGAGTTGAAAGTTAGATTGCTTGGCTTCAAATTCTGATTCTACCACTTATTAGTTCAGTTATCTTACTGAATTTGAAATTGCTGAACCATTCTGGGCCTCGATTTCCTTGTCTGTAAAATAGCATAATAATAATATCTAACTAACAGGATGTTGTGAGGATATAGGGCGCTTAGAATAGCACCTGATGAATATAAGAGTTTGACAGTATCCATTGTAATATGTTTGAAATACAATCACATGAAGAAACTTTTAAAATTAGATGGCAATAACCATTATAGAAAACTATTTCTCAGAAGAGAATAATTTTCCAAGGTTTTCCAAAGTGGTAGAGATAAAAGGATAACAATACAGTCCATTTGAAATTTTTTTTATATTTATCAGACTACCAATGATAGCAGTTGAAAAAGCTATCAATGAAATTGTATAAATTATCAAGTGATAGCATCTTGAAAATAGGGAGAAATACCTAGTTAAGATAAAATACCTAGAAACAGCCCAGATATCCATCAATAGGAGAAAACACAAACAGTGATATATTCATGCAATGGCATATTACTTAGCAACAAAACATAGCAACAAAGTACCACGGCATGCAATAACAAGGATGAATCTCAAAAAACATTATGCTGAATGGAAGAAGGCTTAGTAAAGAGTACATACAGTATGATTTAATTTACATACAATTATAGAAATAACTCATGTAAAACTAACTTAAGCAAAACCAACCTGTAGTGTAAAATATCAGAACGATGATTTCCTATGGTGGGGTAAGGGCAGAGATATACTGGAAAGGGACATAAGGGAATTGCCTGGGCAGTAATCATGTTCTGTGTCTTGACAGAGGTCTGAGTTATGCAAGTGTATACTTCTGTTAGAACTCATTGAATGGTATATTTAAGCTCATTTATTTCATTGTATATAAATTTTACCTCAAAAGAAAAAAATGAATAAATATTGAACTTTAGTTAATGATATGAATGCTTAAGTATTTGGAGGGAAGTTATCTCTATGTCTGCAATTTACACAAGATGCATAAAAAATGATTTGACAGTTTGATAAAGGGATGGACAGATATGTGTGTGATAAAGCAGAAAGAATAATGAAATTTTAATTCTATAATTTAGGAGGTGGTAGCTATATGGTGCTTATTGTAAAATTCTTTGAACTTTTCTATATATTTGAAAACTTTCCAATTAAACAATGGAAAAAAGTAAATACTTTGTGTTTCTTACCAACGCCTAGAGTTATTAACAATCACTCCATTATCTATGGAAAATGTATCTGTTGGTAATCCAGCAATATTCCAAGCTCTAATCTTTACTGGATCACCCAAGGTCTTACTCAACAAAAACTCTTCTGAACACGGAATTTTTTTCTCCTGTAAGAAATAAACAAAAATCTGATGTTTTCTTGCTAATTGAATTTTTTAAATTAAAATGTTTATTTAATTGTCACTAGATATTATTTAATAAATTAGGGAAAGGAAAAAAAGAGAATTAAAAGTTGGATTGTAGAAGTATTTTACTGATCAAACAAGAAGCAGAAAAAGAAAGATTTCATATTTTTAGTTATTTCTTCTTTTCTCTGTCCTTATTATTCTTTCCCCCAACATATCCCAAAACATACTTCGAATATTCTAAAATAAACTTACAAAATATAAAACCACTACCTTGCATAGCATGCTCCAATCTTTGGTACATGTTTGTCGAAAGCCAGAAGTAAAAGCACCAAGGTAAGCTATTACTCCTGCAGATACCAAGACATCACCAGTTAAATTTTCATATGTTATCTGAAGGTCATCTGCAGCTTGAGCCCATCTATAAGATAAACCAGAGGCAAAACATATTCACATGAGAGAATGATGAAAGACAGTAATTGAAGTGGCAAGGGGCTTCTAGTCCAATTCTATAACAAAAAGCTATTAGGTTATTAAGTAAGAAATGTCTTTAAGTACTAGTTTGGTAATTGATATCTCTGACATTTCACTTTGACACTTTTTTCCTTGTTTGTTTGTTTGTTTTGTTTTTGTTTTATTGTGAATGTAAATCTTCATCTTTCAAATGCACATTTTGGCTTGTAATTATCTTTCAAATTTTTCTTTTTAGAGCAATTTTTTAAGAAACCATGGATGAGTCAAAATTCATGTTAATTTTGAATGAGTTCCATCGTGGAACCAATGCAGCACAGATAGCTTGAAATACCAATGAAGTATTTGGGAAGCATGTAGCTAATGAGTGCACAGTATACCAACAGTTTGAGAAACTCCCTTCTGGTGATTTTATTCTAGAAAATGAGCCACTTGGGTAACATGAGACTAAGGTATATAATGATGAGCTAAAAGGTGTAGTAGAAGTGAATTCATCTCAACTGATGTGTGAATTAGCAGCAAGGTTTGGAGTTATTATTCCAATAATACTGGACCATCAGCAAGGTATAAAGAAGCTGGATAGATGGGTTCTGCACGAATTAACAAATTGACTGCTACTCTAGAAAAAATTTTTTTCCTTGGAGACAAGGTGTTTTATTATGTAGCTCTCAAGGTAGAGATGTGTGAGTTACATACGCTTCATGAGCCCCTAGGCGCAAAACTAACATGAGTTA
Organism: Loris lydekkerianus; assembly: GCA_963574355.1. Taxonomy (NCBI): domain Eukaryota; kingdom Metazoa; phylum Chordata; class Mammalia; order Primates; family Lorisidae; genus Loris; species Loris lydekkerianus. The sequence continues at coordinate 4,118 of CAUYPK010011592.1, read as the reverse complement.
AATACAACTTACATGGCAGTTAATGTGTTACATGAGGGTCAGAAGAGAAATAGTCTCAAAGGCTGACTTTCTTTGCTGTCATGACATAAATGTGCGCCATTTCTACACTGTATATTACATGTGAAAAATGGCAAAACTGAGTCAATAGTTTGATTAATAGTATTGTTTGTTGTTTGATATATACAAAACTAAGCTTCTGATTCAAAACTGGACATTTCATATTTAAGGATCTAATATAAAATTGGGGTACTTGTTTATCTGTAAAATGAAGAGGTTTGATCCCTTCTACCTCTAATACGCTCTAACATATATCTTTGTTATATGAATGACAATCTTCTTTTCATTATTAAAATACTAAGCATTTTTTGTAGGACTTCACATTTAACATATTAAAATAAACTTCCTGGTCTTGTAGATCAGGTCAATTATATCTTCTTTGAAAAAAAAAAAAAAATTCAACCAAGTAAGCCATATATCCACAACTTCCCCCAAACATTGCAAAAAATGTTGAACATACCTTAGGAGTCATATAACAAAAAACTACATACTTACCACTTATATTCAAAAATTGTTATTATTTGCCTCCTTTTTCTTTTCTTAATCATTTGAAAGCAAGTTGCAAACACCATCCTGGATGTTGATATTTCTACAATTTCTACTAGTGTAGATGCCCGACTAGTTCCTTATAGAATGTTCTGCATTCTCAACCAGCCATTGTAAAACCAGTAATCATAATAAATGCCCAAAGTGGGTCACATGTTCAAGCCTAAAATTCTTAAATCTTGCTAAAATGAGTAGAAATCTGACCTTGATTTTTCTCCACCCAGTCCTCCAATTAGCTGTGAGGCTCTTTCAAGTTTCTTAGCACAGAGTTTCACTTGATCTTCTAAAGCAGCCTTTTCCTCTGTTTTATCAAGAAATGTCTTTTGTAAATTTTCCAAATGATGTTCTACTTCTGCCAGTTCTGCTCTCTTCCCATTCAAAACCTCCATTGTCTCAGCTAAAGACTTCTGAGCTTCTGCTAATCGAGCTTTCTTAGGAGCCACTACCTGTTTGGGAACAAGGTAAGCAGATGTGTATACTATATGAAACTGAAATCTATATAATTGCTTTATAGATATCATGGATTAGAAATGCATTCTAATAAATTACAGAAATAACCATATTTTTACATACAAATAAAGTAAAATACACCTATCTTATTTTATAAAATATATAAATCATCTGAACTGGCAAACTATTACCTATAAAATAGATAAATTATTCTGGACTAACCAAATGTTACAATATGTAGCAAAAAGTCATAATATATAACAAGATGTCTCAAAATAATAATAAGGTGCCACCCAACTGTTGAAAAAGAAAACAACAAAGAAAAACAGGTAACAAAGAATATGTTTAAATGCATGAATGTTTTTGGTGTTGGTAGTATTTTTTTCTTTCCTAGTTGGCGAACTTCTTCACAGTCAGACCAAAGCATACGTCTGCTTTCCTAGAACAAGACTGTGGTGGTAATGGCAGAATACAAAGAAAGAAAACCTCGATGTTCAGTTTCTGTACCAAAATTGAATTTTCTTCAACAAATCTTGAAAAGCCACACTTTGTTGAGAAAAAAGAAATTTTCTAAAGTTGTTCTTTTGTTATACTCATTAGCATATCAAGATTGGGGTTTGGTTAACTGGATCACTGAGTGTACTCTAAACTCTTGGTACAAAGACTACAGAAGGTCACCAAAGAAAGCCTGTACCAGTTGGAAAGAGGGAAGACCTAAACCTCTGGTAATTCTCATGAATGAAACTGAAAGCAAAGAGGAAGAGAGCAAGGTATCAGGCACCAAATGTCTTGCTTTCTTTCCCCTGGTCTGAAATCCTGAAGGAAGAAGTGTTAAATGAGTAGACAGAAAGTGGGAAGCTCCCTTTTCTACTTGTGACTTCAGAAGAGACATTAGTGGATATCTCTCTTTTACCCTCCTCTATCAAGATGGGGCAGCTGCATCAGAATAGAAATGGCAGTGTGGAGGTATAGCGAGGGAAGGGGAGCTTTGGCGTCTCTGCTTTGTAGAAACAACCTAGATTTCACATGTCTTGTGGGACATGTGGAAGTTAGCAGAGTAGAAAGCTAACAGAGCTGCCATGAGACTACTGTGTCATGGGACAAGATGCTCTGTGGAGAGCGGGCTGAGAGGTGGCAGGGTCCCCATGGCTGGAGATGTTCAGGGAATGACCTCTGGCTGCTTTCCTCCTGCTGAGTCAACATGTTTTTCCTCCTCTTAAAACAATGTTTTTCTCCTTCTTAGAAGTTTTGCTAGCAGTCATGTATATCTTTCTTTACCTAGTTAACCTTTACAAACTATGCAGAAAACAACGCTATCCTTCCCTTTTCTTTCTTTCTTTTTTTTTTTTTTTTTGAGACAGAGTCTTACTATGTCACCCTTGGTAGAGTGCCATGGCATCACAGCTCACAGCAACCTTAAATTCCTGAGCTTAAGCAATTCTCTTGTCTCAGCCTCCCAAGTAGCTGTGACTACAGGAGCCTGCCACAACACCCAGCTATTTTGTTGTTGTTGTTGTTGTTGCAGTTGTCATTGTTGTTTAACAGGTCCAGGCCAAGCTCAAACCTGCCAGCCTCAGTGTATGTGGCCAGCACCCCACCCACTGAGTTGCAGGTGCCACCCCCTTTTATTTCTTTTATTTTTTAAATTTATTTATTTTTATTGTTAAATCATAGCTGTGTACATTAGTGCAATCAAGGGGTACGATGTGCGGGTTTCATATACAATCTGAAATATTCTCATCTAACTGCTCAGCGTAGCCTTCATGGCATTTTCTTCGTTACTATATGTAGGCATTTGTATTCTGCATTTAGTAAGGTTTGCCTGTACCCATTCTAAGATGCACCATAGATGTGGCCCCACCCATTACCCTCCCTCCACGAAAACATCCCCCCTCCCTTCCCCTTCCTTGGACCTTTCCCCATAGTCTTGTGCTATAGTTGGGTTATAGTCTTCATGTGAAAGCTATAATTTAGCTTCATAGTAGAGCTGAGTACATTGGAGACTTTTTCTTCCATTCCTCAGATACTCTGCTAAGAAGAATATGTTCCAGCTCCATCCATGTAAACATGAAAGAGGTAAACTCTCCATCTTTCTTTAAGGCTGCATAGTATTCCATGGTATACATGTACCACAATTTGCTAGTCCATTCGTGGGTCGATGGACACTTGGGCTTCTTCCATGACTTTGCAATTATGAATTGGGCTGCAATAAACATTCTGGTACAGATGTCTTTGTTATATTGTGACTTTTGGTCTTCTGGGTATAAACCTAGTAAAGGAATTATTGGATCCAATGGCAGGTCTATTTTTAGGTCTCTAAGTATTCTCCAAACATCCTTCCAGAAGGAACGTATTAGTGGGGATTCCCACCAGCAGTGTAGAAGTGTGCCCTTTTCTCCACATCCACAGCAACACCTCTGGTTTTGGGATTTTGTTATGTGGGCTACTCTTACTGGGGTTAGGTGATATCTCCAAGTAGTTTTGATTTGCATTTCTCTGATGATTAAGGATGATGAGTTTTTTTCATGTGTTTGTAGATTGTGCATCTGTCTTCTTTAGAGAAATTTCTCTTCAAGTCCCTTGCCCACCCTGAGATGGGGTCACATGTTCTTTTCTTGCTAATGTGTTTGAGTTCTCTGTGGATTCTGGTTATTAGACCTTTATCGGAGGTATAACCTGCAAATATTTTCTCCCATTCTGAGGGCTGTCTGCTTGCTTTACTTACTATGTTCTTAGAAGCTTTTTAGTTTGATCAGGTCCCAGTAGTATTTTTGATACTGCTTCACTTGCCTGGGGAGTCCTCCTCATAAAATATTCACCCAGGCCAATTCCTTCAAGAGTTTTCCCTGCACTTTCTTCAAGTATTTTTATAGTTTCATGTCTTTTTTTTTTATTATTATAGATAAAAATATGCACATAGATGTGGCCCGGCCCATTACCCTCCCTCCACCCTAACCTCCCCCCTCCCTTCCTCTTCCTTGGTCCTTTTCCCATAGTCTTGTGGTATAGTTGGGTTATAGCCTTCATGTGAAAGCTATAGTTTAGCTTCATAGTAGGGCTGAGTA
>CAUYPK010011591.1:0-13285 GCA_963574355.1 Loris lydekkerianus | reverse complement strand
TCTTTTTTTTTTTTTCTTTTTTTGGTAGAGACAGAGTCTCACTTTATTGCCCTTGGTAGAGTGCCGTGGCATCACACAGCTCACAGCAACCTCCAACTCCTGGGCTTAGGCGATTCTCTTGCCTCAGCCTCCCGAGTAGCTGGGACTATCTAATTTGAATTTCTTTAGGAATATCCATACTGCTGTACATAATAGCTGTACTTCACATTATTTTATTATATTTATTTATGTATTTATTTAATTATGGTAAGAACATTTAATATGAGATATACCCATACAACAAATGTTTAAGTGAAAAAAAAATACTGTATTATTAATTATAGACATAATGTTTAACAGCAGATTTCTAGAACTTGTTCATCTTGCATATCTTTATATATCCTGCCAATTCCCTACTTTTTCCCTACCCCCTAGAATTTACCATTCTATTCTCTGTCCCCATGTATTTGACTATGTCAGATACTTCATGTAAGTGGAAAGATGTAGTATTTTTCCTTCAGGCCTATTTCTCTTAGCACGTTCTCCAAGTCCATCCATGTTGTCACATGATGTGAGGAAAACTTGGATGCTTATCTTATGCTATACTGTAAAATGAATTCAAAGTAGGTTAAAGACTAAAATGTAAGACCTAAAACTATAAAACTCCTGAAAGAAAACCTAGGGGGAAAATTCATGACATTGGTCGTGGCAATGATTTCTTGGATATGAACCCCAAAGCACAAGCAACAGAATAAAAGTAGACAAGTGGGATTACATCAAACTAAAAAAAGCTTCTGCACAATAAAGGAAACAATCGATAGTGTAAAAAGAGAACTGTGTCTGCAAAGTGTTTAATATCCAAAATACCATGTAATGAACTCCTGTTACTCAAAAGCAAGAACAAAACAACCAAACAAACAAGCACTTAACTCAAATTAAAAAGTGAGCAAATAACTTGAACAGACAGTTCTCCAAATAAAACATACCAGTGGAGGCTGGGATGGTGACTCATGCCTGTAATCACAGCACTCTGGAAAGCTGAAGTAGGTGGATTGCCTGAGCTCACAGGTTTGAGAACAGCCTGAGCAAGAGTGAAACCCTGTCTCTAAAAATAACCAGGCATTGTTGTGGGCACCTATAGTCCCTGCTACTTAGGAGGCTGAGATAAGAGAATGGCTTGAGCCCAGGAGTCTGAGGTTGCTGTGAGCTATGATGCCACGACACGCTACTGAGGGTGACAAAGTGAGACTATCTAAAAAAAAAAAAAAAAAAAAAAAAAAAAAAGACATGCCAGTGGCAAACAATTATATGAAACAATGCTAAACATAACTTATTATCAGGAACATACAAATAAAATCATAGTGAAATATGATTTTACTTGTTAGAATGGATGTTAGCAAGAAACAAAAGATAATGAGTGTTGGGGAGGATATGGAGAAATTAGAATCCTTTTATACAGTGCATACTTCTGGAATATAAAATGATACGGGTGTTATGGGGAAAATGTGTGAATATTCCTCAAAAATTTAAAAAATAATTAATTTATAATTCAGTAATCTCTCTTCTGGGTATGTATCCAAAAGTATCAGGATCTCAAAGAGACATTAGCACTCTCATATTGATTGGAGAATTATTGACAGTAACCAGGATATGAAAACAACGTAGGTGTCCATCAGTAGACAAATGCATAAAGGGAATGTGGTGTATACATATAAAGGAATATTATTCATCCTTCACAAAGGAAATTCTGTCACTTCTTATTTTAAAGGGCTCACCTGATCAGGTCAGACCCACCTAGATAATTGATTAAAGATTTTAATTACATCTGTGAAATCTCTTGATAGCAGCACATGTATTACTGTTTGAATAACTAGGAGAAGGTGTATACACTGGAGGCTGGAAATTAGGGGTAGGCAAAGATCTTAGAATTCTGACTACATCAGGGTTTCTTAAATGAGCTTTTAGACATAAGATGATTAATTATTTTTCAGCTACTTAAATTGTCTTTCTCAATTAAATATACAGGCTAAGGCTTAGGTTCTTATCCACAAAGAGAGTGTCTTCTGGATGGTGCAAGAGATTCTTAACGAATGCTTTAGATTAAAATAGTTCATGCTAGGTACATAGCGCCAAACAGGCTGTCTCAAAGTGAACTTCAACCCATCATCTCAAATTGTTTCTGGAATTGTTAATCATAAAATTATAAATGTAGATTTTTTTTTGAGACAGTGTCTCACTCAGTAGCCCTGGGTAGAGTGCTGTGGCATCACAGCTAACAGCAACTTCAAACTCTTGGGCTCAAGCGATCCCCTGGGCTCAACCTCCTGAGTGCCTGGGACTACAGGTGTCAGCCACAATGCCTGGTTAGGTTTTTTTCTTTTCATTTTTTTCCCTATTTTTAGTAGAAACAGGGTCTTTCTCTTGCTCAGGCTGTGGATCACGGCTTTTAAAATACAATTTGATAATCTCTACCCTTTGGTTAGTTTGTATAATCCATTTATATTTAATATTATGATTCATATAGTTATAATAAAATCTGTCATTTTGCCTCTGTTTTCTATGTATTACATGTTTTTTTCATTCTCTATTTTTTCCTTTATTGACTTCTTTTATACCAAGATGATTATATTTGGTGTAACACTTATATTCTTTAGTAATTTTTTCTTTTCTTTCTTTCTTTTTTTTTTTTTTGTGAGACAGAGCCTCACTTTGTCACCCTCCTTAGACTGCCATGGCATCACAGCTCACAGCAACCTCAAATTCTTGGGGTAAAGTGATTCTTTTGCCTTAGCCTCCCAAGTAGCTGGGACTACAGTTGCCCACTACAACACCCCACTACTTTTAGAGATGGGGTCTTACTCTGGCTCAAGCTGGTCTTGTGCTCAGGCAATGCACCCTCCTTGGCCTCCCAGTTTTGTAAATTTTTAATTATATTTTTTAGGTATGTATTAGTGTGGTTATTCAAGAGGTTACAATATACATCTTAACTCATGACGGTCTATTTCAGATTATATTTATTTAATTCCCATAACATATAGAAACTTTATTTTAGATAACTACCTTTCCTCTGTATATTTTTGTGCTGTTACTATAATAACTACATCTATATATTAATATTTTAAAAACTGAATAATACATTGTTATAATTACTACTTTATATAAATCTCATACATTTAAAAGAAGCTAAAGAAATAAAAGCAAATATATATATGTATGTGTGTGTGTGTATATATATATATATATATATAGAGAGAGAGAGAGAGAGAGAGAGAGAGAGCGCGCGCACGCGAGCGTGCACTTGTTATATAAACATTTTTCTTTACCCTTTCTTGTACTCTTTATTTCTTCTAGTAGTCTGGTGTTGTTTCCTTTCTCCAATGTAATTTTGTTCCCACTTACTACTTTAGTACATGACACTTTTGTGTGTTATATGTCAAATTATTGTATTAAGCAATTCCTTTATGAATCTGTCAAAAGAAGGAAGGAAAAGAATATGCAGTCATGCTATATATTGCAATTAATCACATGATTACCTTTATGGGCACTCACTTGTTTTTCTTGTGTCTTTGAGTTACTGTCTACTATCACTTTCCTTCAACCTGAAGAAACCTAAATAACTCCTTTTTCCGGGTGGCACCTGTGGATCAAAGGAGTAGGGCACCGGCCCCATATACTGGAGGTGGTGGGTTCAAACCTGGTCCTGGCCAAAAAAACTACAAAAAAACAAACAAACAGAAATAACTCCTTTTTCTGTTTCTTTAAGGCTTATCTACAAGCAACAACCTCACTCCGAGTGTCTGATTTCGCCCTCATTTTTGACAGATAGTTTTGCTCTGTATAATGTTCTTTTTAATCATTTTTACATCTAGTATTTTAATATGTCTTCTAGTGCCTTCTCTATTATTTCTCCTGAGCAGTCAGCTTAATGTGATTTCTCTTATTTCAAGAGTTTTTCCTTTGTCTTTGTCATTCAGCATTTTGATTATGATGTGTCTGGGTGTACTTATTCTTCTTGGAGTTCATTGAAGTTCTTAAATGTGTATGTAAATGTTTTTCATCAAATTTGGGGAGTCTTCAGCCCTTATTTCCTTGATTATTCTGTCCTTTCCTGTCATTTCTTTGGCAGTTGCATTACATGTAAGTTGGCATGTTCAATGATGCTCCATATTTCTCTGAGGCTCTGTTAATTTTTATTTATTCTCTCTCTTTCAGATTGCCTGATTTCTTTTGATCTGTCTTTGGGGTCACTAATTTTTTCTTCTGCTGACTCAAATGTACTATTGAACCATTCTAGTGAATTTTTCATTTTAGTTACTGTATTTTTCAACTATATATTTTAATTTTGTTCTTTATAATAATGTTTGTCTGTTTATTGATATCCTATATTTGATGATGTATTGTCATCATGCTTCTTTTAATTGCTTAAGCATGGTTTCCTTTAGTTCTTTAAAAAATGATGACATAGTGAATGTTTTCACTCCCAGGTCAGGAACCAAAGATACCCAATCTCATAACTTTGATTTAATATTGCACTAGAGTACCAGCTCAGGCAATTCAGCAAGAAAAAGGAAAAAAGACATCTAACTTGGAGAGGAAGAAGTAAAACTGTCTATATTTGCAGATTACATGATCCTATATATAGAAAATCCTAAGGATTACACTAAAAAACTAACAAAACTAATAAATCAGTTGAACAAGTTGCAAGATATAAGGCAATTTATAAAATTCAGTTATTTCTTTAAGTTAACAATGAAAATATTCATTTAAAAATTTTAAAAATTCAATCATGATAGCATAAAAAAGAAAAGGATAATTGAGTATAAATTTAACAAAAAGGAACTTAAGGATTATACTCTACAAAACGCAAAATATTGCCAAAAGATATTTTCAAAAACTTAAATAAGAAATAAAGAGGCATTTCATTTTCATGGACTGGAAGAAAATATTGTTGAGATGGCAGTACTTCCTATATTGATCTAAAGATTCAATGCGATCCCTATTAAAATCCTTGCTGTCTTGTTAGAAGAAATTGGCAAGTAGAAGTGAAACTTCATGAGGAAATGCAAAGGCCTCAGAATAGCCCAACTGTGGCTTATACCACATTTGAATCACTCTTGATTTCAACCCTTCCTGCACATCTACAGTAATCAAGACAGTGTGGTACTGGCATAATTACAAACATATGGTCAATTTATTTTTGACAAATGTACCAAGAAAATTAAATGTTGAAAAAATAGTCCTTTCAACAAATGCTGTGTGGGAAACTGAATGAGCACATGAAAATGAGTGAAGCCGGAATCTGACCTCAAATCACATGTAAAACAAAACATAAAACAACAAACAAAAACAAGCAAAGAAAAAACAAAACAACCCACAAAAATTCAAAACGTTTCACAGACCTAAATGTGAGGTATAAAACTACAATATTCCTTGAAAAAAATATAAGATTAAATCTTAATGAGCAGGTACGACATCAAAGCTCAAGAAAGAAAAAAATAAACAGGAGCACATCATTTAAAAACCTTTGTGCTACAAATTAAATCATCAAGAAAACAAAAACACAGGACAGGAGAATATATATCCAAATCATATATCTGGTAAAGCGCTTTCATCCAGGTATTAGAAGAAGTCATCATTAAGTAATAAAAAGATAATAGCTCAACTTAAAAAATGGTCAAAGGAGTTATATAGACATTTTCTCTAAGATATATATGTGACTCAGAAGCACAGGAAAAGTTGCTCAACATTATTTGTGAAAATTATTTGTGAAAATCAAAATCACAAGAGATGTCACTTTACACTTAAGATGATGGTTGTAATAAAAAAAAAAGATTGACAATAACACGTTTAGCAAAAATACGGAGGAATTGGAACTCTCATAGGCTGCTGGTGGGAGTGTAACATGGTGCATCACTTTGAAAAACAGCCTGGCAGTTCCTCAAAAGTTAAATATAGTGTTACCATATGACCTAAAATTCCATTCCAGGATATCCAAATGAAGTAAAAATACATGTCCATACAAAAACTAGCTTATGAATATTCATAACAGCATTATTCATGATAGCCTAAGAGTGGAAATAACTCAAATGTCTGTCAAATCATGGCTGCATAAGTAAAATTTAGTATATCCATACAATGGAATACTATTTGGCAATAAGAAGAAATGAAGTGTTGATTCGTACTATGATGCAGGTGACCTTTGAAAACATTATGCCAAGTGAGAAAAGCCAGTCATGAAAGAATACATATTAGATGATTCCATCTTTATTACATGGCCAGAATAACAAGAATGTAATGACACAGAAAGTATTTTAGTAGTTGAGTATGGCCAAAACAAAATGGGGCAAATAGGAATTGACTGTTAATGAGAACAGGGTTCTGTCAGGGGAGTCGAAAGTTTGCAAAATTTCATTGTGATAATGGTTGTAACACACAGTGACTAGAAAAGTGTTGAACTGTATACTTTAATGGAGGAATTGCATGGTATGGGAAATATATCTTAACAAATCTATTTGAAAGAGAACAAAAACAACAAAAAGTGAAGACCAGGGACTTTCAGAAGCTGAGCAAGACAGTGTTTGAAGTATGAATGGTAAAAGTTGGTCCATCTTAGGCTTCTGGGGTCACAAGTTACAGAAACAACCAAAGCAGTTTTACTTTAGAAATATACTGAGGATGATTCTCCAGTTGAAATACATGAGAGGACGTGGGGAAATCTTCCCTATGCCACAAATTTAATACATTTCTATGCTGACCCTTATTAAATGACTAAACTAAAGCATGGAACTGAAACGCTTGCTCACAAGGAGGTGTGAAAGCTCAGAGCTCAAAAGATAAATAAAATGAGGAATGATTAAATTACATTTAGAGGCTGGATAGGGAGGGAGTAAAGAGCATATGGTGACTGGAGCAGCCAGCAGTGTAAATTTCTAGATCTTGCGAGAATGCAGCAATAGCTCAAATGGCAGCAGGAGAAGACAGCATGGTGGCTCTCCCCAAATGAAAAGCACTTATTGAAAAATGTTAACCCCTCAAAAACAACTTTCTCCCAAAGGTGTTTCATCCATGTGCTTAAATATCTACTGGCCTTGAGTCCCTGACCACCCACCATGGCTACACTAAAGACTTTCTCTATTTATTCTACCTTGAAATACCACTGAATTTATGCCATGTTCTAAGGTAGAGGTTTTTATTTTATTATTTTTTTGAGACAGAGTCTCACTTTGTCACCCCAGGTAGAGTGTGTAGCATCATAGCTCACAGCAACCTCTAATTCTTGGGCTCAAGCAATTCTCTTGCCTTCGTCTCCCGAGTCGCTGGGACTACAGGCACCTGCCACAATGCCTGGTTATTTTTTGTTTTTTTTTTTTAAGAGGTGAGGTCTCAAAACATCTATGTTCTGTACTTGACAGATTTGACTGACTGACAGATTTGACCCTTGTCATATGCTCTGTAGGTGTGGTCCCACCCTTTACCTCATGTTTTGGCACAATAATCAAGTAAATGAGGTAAAAGCTATGTTGATTGGTTTGATCTAACCACGTCAGATTATATATAAAAAAGAAAAGTCAGCACATTGTATCCCACATATGCATGAATGTATTCATGATCTATGTGTATTTGACTTAATAAAAATAAATAAATAAATAAATAAAACAGAAGAAAATAAATAAAATAAGAGGTGAGGTCTCCCTCTAGCTCAGGCTGGTCTCAAACTTGTGAGCTCAGGCGATCCGCCCACATCGGCCTCCTAGAGTGCTGGGATTACAGGCATGAGTCCCTGTGCCCGGCCTAAGGTAGAGATTTTTAAATATTGCATGAACATTAAAAGACCCGGGGCATTAGCTTTTTTTTTTTTTGAATTATATTTATTTTTTATGAAATCATAAACACATAGATCATGTATACATTAATGCATGTATGGGGTACAATGTGCTGATTTCATACAGAATTAGGAGCATTTACATCACACTGGTTAATATAAACCTCATCTCATTTACTTGATTATTGTGTTAAGACATTTATACTCCATATTTAATAAATGCGACAAATACTCTTGCATTATGCACCATAGGTATGATTCTACCATTCACCCAGCTATTAATATTAAAAAAAAAAAAGACCCTGTGCCAAAACATTCCTAAACAGATGAATGAGTAAACAAACTGGGGTTTCTGCATACATTGGAATACTATTTACTATAAAAAGAAATGAGCTTTCGAGCCATGAAAATACATGGATGAACCCGAGAGGCCTAGTGCTAAGTGAGAAACCCATCTGAAAGAGACCCAGGTAGTGTGATTCTAACTAGGGAATTCATCTGGAAAGGGCAAAACCATGACAACAGGAAAAATGCATATATATATATATGAGATACAGTGGAGGGGGTAAAGGCTGAGTATGTGGAGTACAGAAGGTTTTTAGATCAGCAAAAGTCTCCTGAATAATATTCCAACAGGGACACACGTCTTTATACACTTGTTAGAACCCTTAGAATGGACAACACAGAGAGTAAACTTTAATGTGAACTGTGGAATGTAGTCAGTGATTGGGTATCCAAGTTGTGTCATCAGTGTAGCAAATGTAACACACTAATACACACACCATCTTAGTGATATAGAAAAAAGTGCGTGTGGGAGGAGGTGATGAGAAATACACGGGAACTTCCAGTATTTCCCAGTCCATTGTTCTGTGTAAACTTAAAACTGTTCAAAGCAAAGTCTATTTGAAAAAAACAAACCAGCAAAACTCTTAGAAGCTTTTAAAAATGCATCTGCACAAATTCCTTCCTCAGAGATGCTAATTTAAGTGGTCCTGTGTGAGAGATCATATTTTTTTCCAAGTACACATGATAATTATAATACGTATCCAGGAATAAGAACTACTGGTTATTGCTGGTACTCAGCAGTCTGTTGCCACAAAAGTTTATCAGGAAATGTCTAGGTGTTGGGGTTTGGCTGACAATCTAAATTTGTCAGAAAATGATTCAGAACTGTGATAATGTGGTATGGACTCCTGTTCTTTGTTTTTTTTTTTTTAAATAAATTAAAGCCTTTGGCTGAGATAAGTTCAAATTTATTGGTGCTGTGGGACTTACAGCTTTTACAACAGACTAAAACTGATACTGTAGCTGCATGTATGGAGACTTCTTGCAGCCAGGTGTGGTAGTTCAGACCTGTAATCCTAACATTTTGGGTGGCTGAGAGGGAGGATAGTTTGAGCCCAGGAGTTTGAAAATAGCCTGAGCAACTTAGTGAGATTCTGTCTGGACATTAAATATTTTCCTTTTTTTAAATTGGCTGAGCTTGGTGGTGCACAATTGTAGTGCTAGTTCCTGAGGAGACTGAGGTAGGAATTACTTAGCTTAAGCGCAAGAATTCTAGGTTGCAGGAAATTATGATTGTGCCACTGCAGTCCAGTCTGGTGATGAGTAACAAAGTACAACCTTAGCTCTAATAAAAAAAAAAGAAGACGACTTTCTTGCAATGACTGAATGGAAGAAGAAATTGGGAATTCTTTAAATTTGTTAGGCTTTCAATTCTTTTACCTGAATAAAATATTTTTTATTTTAAATGTACAATTTCTTTGAACATTTTTACTACAACTTCTGAAATGAATAAAGAAGGAGATTTTCTATTCAAACATGGAGCATAGCCTAGATGTTATTTTATTGTTGGTACACCTTACAGTTATTCAATCTTATTGCAGAAATTTTGATGTGAGTTATCACGATTATAGGTTGACATAACTTTAGTTGGAACACATAATAAAGGGTGTAATTTGGATTGAGGAAATCTTGGAATTAATTCGTTTGTTTTAATGCGTTGTGGAGATTTCTATGGAGTATAGACTCAACCAATCAAGGGATCTCAGGTAGCCCAAAGGGAGACATTGATATTTTGATTGGGGCCTCTTGAATATGGAAGCAGAACAGTCCTCACAAAAATGTCAGTATGCTTACATGAGAGGGACAGTCAGAACCCAGAATGATGCAAAGCAAACAGTCGTCCAATAGGCTTGAAAAAGTTGACAATGGCCACTACTTTCTCTAGCAAGTCTTCTCTATGGAGGAGATTCTCATGATGGACTGCCCATTTGAATCCCTTAGGGAACTTTCAAAAGTCCCAGTACCCAGGTAACACCCCACCTGAGTAAGCGAGAATCTCTGAAATGAAATGTAGCTTTATAAAGGAGGCGTGACTTACTGTTTGCTGATTTGTAAGAAAACACTGCATCTGTGTAGACCACCCCTTCTTTTCTGCTCTCATTTTGAAATATATCTGACTGAAGAGAGAAGCATTATCTTTGCCTTTATGATGTAATTTTTAGGGGGACAGCCCTCATGCGTGAGACCTGCAGTGTGCCTTCTGGGTTCCTGACTATGTGGTTAAATTTGACAAAGTTAAGGTGAGTTATTAGCAACTTGCCTTTCTTCCAATGTAGCTTTCATCACTAATTAAAGCTGACAATTTGATTTCTACCATGCTTCCAAATTTCTTTCTTAATTGGTTCCAAAATAAAGACCTAATTTACTACCAGTCATGTGCAATCCTTAACAGACATTATGTCTGTGAGGCGCTTACAAAGCAGGAAAGCTCAAGAAGTCCAGGTGCTAGAAACATAGCTGAATTCATGTAAGTGGAAGGGATGACAAGCAGTCTCTGTACTGCTCGCTTGTCCACACTTTCCCTCACAGTCTCGTTCTCTTGCACGCTAACTCTTTCTCTGGGGCTATAAGCTGCGCATTCAGCTTTAGTGTCTTTTCCTCTGGCCTGCCTTTAAGTCTCTTATGACTCCTGGTGATGCTAGGATTCCATGACATTGGTTTTAACAGCAATTGAACATTACCTTATAACTCTGAGAACCAAAGGCAACAAGCTTAGTGCCTCAGTCTCAATCCATACATTTCCAAGAGAGAAACATAAGATTACCTTATCTTGAAATATATCCTCATTTCTGTTCTCATCAACAATTCTTTCAGGGAAGTCTCAAGTTGCACTGAGGGCTGCCCACCCCTTCATCAGAGTCTGCACCTGAGGATGCTTTTAGGCGAGGTGCTGGCTGGAGAGGCACACATATGTACTAAATCACCAGTTTTCTTCTCTTTTCATATATGTACATATATTCTGCATATCCTGAGTAACCATCAACAAGCCCTTGAAACCTTTTATACCTTAACTGTAACAATATCAAAATTGTCATCATGAGAATATACAAGAAAATCGTATGTACCACTTTGAGAATTTCAGGAAAAGTTGAAGTCACGGTATTTTTAGGTAGTGTAAATATGTTTTTAAAATTCAGGTGAAAGAAAAGTAGTTTACACTTCAAAAGTTTTTACTTTTTTTTTTTTAAATTAAATCAGAGCTGTGTACATCAATGCAGTCATGGGGTACAATGTGCTGGTTATACAATTTCAAAAATTTTCATCAAACTGGTTAACATAGCCTTCATGGCATTTTCTTAGTTTCAAGACATGAAACTATAAAAATACTAGAAGAAAGTGCAGGGAAAACTCTTGAAGAAATCTGCCTGGGTGAATATTTTATGAGGAGGACCCCCTACCCCGGGCAATTGAAGTAGCATCAAAAATACACTACTGGGACCTGATCAAACTAAAAAGTTTCTGCACAGCAAACGACACAGTAAGTAAAGCAAGCAAACAGCCCTCAAAATGAGAGAAGATATTTGCAGGTTACTATTTTTTAAACATAAAATGATTATTAGAGCGTATACTACCTTGGGAAAGATAATAATTACATTCATTTTATTTCTATAACATTTCCTTTAGGCACTAATTATGACTCTACAACATATATTTTTAAAGAACAAAACTCTTCAAAGAATTTTAACCCTGCTCCTGAATATTACATTTTATTTAAAAATAGTCTCAACTGAATTTTGCCTCTCTAGTGAACTATCTAAAAACCGATTTTTGCTTTTCAAGCAAAGTGTTGAAAATGTAGCTTGTTAAGGGACTATTCTGTTTCATTTTGCTTTTTTTTCTCTATGTTTGTTTCCTTATATTTTAGTTGTTTGGATTCCTTTCATTTATTTTGACTTTAATGTTGTTGAACTTGAAAATTCCTTAGGGTGACAAATGTACTTATTTTTGTTTCCTCTTCTATTAATCAATTATTCATCGGAGGTAGCACTGTTTTTCAGACGCAATGACATTGGCCTGAGTTTTACAAGACCTGTATTTGACTCTTCCTCTCTAACTAATGAATTGTATGACTCTGGCAATGGCTTTGAACTTCAGTTTTCTTATCTGTGAAAGAAAGGAAATAGAATATTTTATTTAAATCCCCCTTCTAGCTGTGGTATATTATTCTATGATTGGATTTAAGGCATGATTCTTGGTTCATGGTCAATACTGTGAACTATTACCTGGCCACAGAGTTCTATTTAAAGATTTCTACGAAACACCATCAAAGGTTCACTTCTTGTGCTACAAAAACGAGGACTCCTAAAAAGATGCTGATAGAACTTGATTTATTCACACATATGGCATTTGCTCCTAGTTCAGTTGGTCACTTAGTTTGCCTAAAGAATTGGGGTGCCATAATCGAGGTAAGGGGTGTGACTTGTACCAGAAATAAAGGATGTGAGATTCGAAATTTGTGGAACAGTAGGGTCTTTTCTAAGGAACCTGAAATAAGTCCCACAAAATTTCCAAACACTCTTGCCTGATTACCATTCTGGGTTTTGTTTGTTGGTCTTAACATCTCTGACACTTGCTTTGAGTGGTGGGATGTGTTAGAAGGAGGGCACGGAGGACAGAGCCCTGGGATAAGGGTGCCCCTTCCACGTATGATCCTTTGCTCAAAGCAAGGCACAGACTAAGCCTGGAGAGAAAATAGCCTCCATCTCTCGATGGGAAGAGCTGCGAAGCATTGAAATCACTTTCCCCCCCTTTTTTTCTTTTTCTTTTTCCCTTTTTTTTTTTTGCAGTTTTTGGTCGGGGCTGAGTTTGTTTGTTTGTTTGTTTGTTTCTTTTTTTGCCTTTTAAGCATTTTTAATTTTAATTTTAATTTTAATTAATTTATTTATTTTCACAGACCGGTTGACACGTTTATATCACCCTGGTTAACATAGCCTTCCTGGAAATTTCACAGTTATTGTGTTGAGACATTTACATTCTACATTTACTAAGTTTCGCATCTACCATTGTAAGATGCACCACAAATGTTCTCTTTTAATCTTTCACATTCTTTGTCAGATAAACTCCCAAATATTTCATCTTCTTTGGTCCTACTGTAAATGGAATAGAGTCCTTGATTGTTTTTTCAGCTTGGCTATTGTT
>CAUYPK010011590.1:0-20854 GCA_963574355.1 Loris lydekkerianus | reverse complement strand
ATTTCCACTTAGATCAGGAACCAGGCAAGGTTGCCCATTGTCTCCATTGCTCTTTAACATTGTAATGGAAGTTTTAGCCATTGCAATTCGGGAAGAAAAGGCCATCAAAGGTATCAACATAGGGTCAGAAGAGATCAAACTTTCACTCTTCGCAGATGACATGATCGTATATCTGGAAAACACTAGGGATTCTACTAGAAAACTTTTAGAAGTGATTAAGGAATCCAATCTTTTTTCTTTTCTTCCATGTATTTTTTTTTTTTTTTTTTTTTTTAAAGAGAGAGCCATGCACTGTGGCTCATGCCTGTAATCCCACCACTGTGGGAGGCTGAGGAGGGAGAATTGCTTGAGCTCAGGAGTTTGAGACTTGTCTGAGCGAGAGTGAGACCTCAACTCCTAAAAAAAATGGAAAAACCTAGCCGTGCACTGAGGTTAGTGCCAGCAATCCCAGAGGCTTCAGAAACTGAGACAGTGGGATCCCCACAGCCCGAGTCTGAGGTTGCAGTGAATTGTGACACCATTGCACTCTGCTCAGGACATAGGGTGGGACTCTGTCTTAACAACAACAACAACAAAAATAAATAAATAAAAAATGAGAGTTGTCTTGGGCCACACGTTAAATACACAAACACTGCTGTGAAGGGTGCACATGGGAAGATTTAAGGGAGGAGTCATATCTTGATGTGCTTGCATTGCTAGTAATAATGACTTTATAAGTTTGAAACCAATAGTCTATTATTATTTGTTAGAAGATTAGAAATATTATTAGGAATAGGAAACAAAGTCTAGACAAAGGGAGACAGTTATGAGGATTTCAATTTGGACCCATTTTCTTGGCTTTGAACACAAAGTGTGAGATCACATCACTTTAATATTTCTCAGGCTAGCATGTTGTATACCCTCCCTCCTCTGGCAGCAGTGGCACAGCAGCTAGCTGGAGTCCTTGTGCTCTGAGGGAGTGGTTTGGGGGAATTAAGAATGTGAATTGTTTAAAATTTGTCCAACACAGGAAGACTTGCTCTGGACCAGAATAAGGAGAAGAAAGATCTCTTTTCTTCTGTCACCTTGACTGAGCCAGAGGAGTTATCTATTTGGACACAAAGCTGTTGGAGTATTAAAAAAATCACATCTGTGCTGGCGGCACCTGTGGCTCAGTGGGTAGGGCGCTGGCCCCATATACCGAGGGTGGTGGGTTCAAACCCAGCCCCAGCCAAACTGCAACAATAACAACAAAAAAGCCAGGTGGGTTCAAACCCAGACCAGGCCAAACTGCATCAACAACAACAACAAATAGCCGGGCATTGTGGCAGATGCCTGTGGTCCCAGCCACTCAAGAGGCTTAGTCAAGAGAATAGCGTAAGCCCAGGAGTTGGAGGTTGCTGTGAGCTGTGTGATGCCACAGCACTCTACCGAGGGTGATAAAGTGAGACTCTGTCTCAAATAAATAAATAAATAAATAAAATCACATCTGTGGTGTGTGACTGTGGGTCAGCTGGGATTTGGTCCTTGAATTGGTTTCCTTATGAAGATTTTGTTTACATTAAGACCATAATACTTTGAAACAGTAAAAAGTAACAAGTAAATACATGAAATTAATGCAATCAGTTGTTGAGTTGGTCTAGTTAGTAGGAATACAACCGCAGCAAGTACCATGACAGGATTGTTTGCCTTGCTTTCACGAGATTTATGACTGTAATGCTGACGCATGAAATAAATACAGAGCTAGCCTGATTCTTGGGGCGGCATATTGGAAGCCTCTCAAAAAAGTGTGTGCCACCTCCCAGTCCCACTGCTCTTAAAACTATCTCTTAATCTGCATCTATTATTTCTCTATATTAATATTCTATAACTCCTACTAATAATTTTCCAGTCTCCCCGCACGACCAGGCCACAAGGAAGTAAACTCACTATGTGTCAAGGCTGGTCCCTGACACTAATGAAAGCTGATAAGCAAAAAAAAGAGAAGATCCCTGAATTCTTGTCACAATATCTGACAACAAAAATAAGCCAAACAGGCCTCAATAATCTGCTGTCCATCTGTGGGCCACAGGTTGAACACTCCTGCAAGGAGAGCATTGCTCCTCAGAGAAATGGCTGATTCCATGACTGAAGTATCTTGTTGTTTCAGAAAGAAACAAAATGAGCCTGGGATATCTTGATCCTGAAGGCAAGGGAACCTTCAGGAATGATAAGGACATCTTAAAAGAACATGGATGTCAGACAGAAAAACTTCCCACTGACCATGTATGGGACAGTTGATCATAATGGATTATATCTCAATGAGTAAAATTGATTTGGGGAAGAATCAACAACAGATGATTCACAGTTTAATGAATAGGATATCTGCATAATCTTGGTGTATCTTCTATGAAACAATTATTAATTACAAATGGAAAATGAGTAACTTTACAGTACAGAAAACTGGCAGTCACCACCATTTTGGTCAGATTTTTGGCTAATCAATTACTGGACACATAAAACTTGCATAAACACCTGAAAAACATGAGATTAAAAGAAAAGTAAGCAACCTAGTTCCATTTATATGATATTTATCTTTTCCTATTCTGAAGGTTGTCTATTTGCATTGTTGATTGTGTCCTTATCTATCAAGAAAATTTTTAATTTGAACACGTGTCATTTAATTATTTTTGTTGTTACTGTAGTTGCCAATGGAGTTTTTATAACTGTTTCCCAAGGCCAATATCTTTGACAATTTTTCTCCACATTTTCCTCTATGGTTTCTTTTTTTTTTGTATCATATTATGTCTTAAATTTAAATAGTTTATCTAACATGAGTTAATTTTTGTAAATGGTGAGAGGTATAGGTCAGTTTCAGTCTTTTTCATGTAACTATCTAGTTCTCCCAGCACTGCTTATTAAAAGAAAATGGTGTTTTAATCCTCCAAGTGATGCTAGATTTGAGAACTATAAATCTGTACAAGGTCAGAGACTTTTGTCAGCAGGAAATTTTGTGTTTTGGGCTATGTAACCAATTAAAAAAAAAAAAAATAGTAGGTCATCTATGCCCAGCTGTAGGACTTGATGAGTTCAATGCAAAATGTCACAATTTTGAATCTCACAATGTCTTATGATGAGACATCACTAAAAACTAAGCCCATATTTTCTTTCTCAGTAAAGTACCCTAAAACTTTATTATAAAAATTATTCCCCAGATACATGCTGATAAAAAATTAGGAGTTTATTTTTCACTTGTTTCCATGAAACATACTAGGGTCTGATTTTAATTACTTATAAATGTAAGTTTAGTTTTTTTTTTTTTTTTTTTTTTTTTTTTTGTTTTCATAGGAAAACGTTTTAATCCATAAAGAAACATCAATGAAAGTCAGAAGGCCAATGAAAACTAATTTTTGTGCCTTTATTTTTGGTAAATTTCCAGATCCTTGAAACTAACGCTACCCCAATGGAAAAAGGCTTATGGAAAAAGGCTTAGTCCACACCAAGGAACACCTCAGCAGTCACACAAGCAGGCAAATGAGGTTATAAATTCACTAGCACTCACAATCTATAGATTCAAATTTATAATTTTCTTTTCAGTATCTGAACATGAACCTACAAAAATAAGATGCAATCAAGACCATCATGAAATATTTGAGGTGCAGTTTCTACATTGAGAAGCAAGCACATAAACATAATCATCAGGTAAAAGACTTTTTTGTAAAGATTCCATTGGCTACAGTAGACATAGAATAGAAGGCAGAGTTACATTTCATAGACAGTGGACTTGTACTTTCTATCATTTAGGAGCTTATAGTTTTCTTGGCTTTTGAATATTATTTTAATTATTCTCATTAAGACTTGATCCTCTATTCCATTATAATCTAATATGAGCAACAGAGCTCAGTCTACCTGAATTCTTAGCTCCACTAGCCCAAGTCTGTGGTTTTGGTCAATTATTCTGAATCTCAAGAAAATATAACTTGCTACCAATAATTTAATCTTGGGTCAAATGAACCAATCACTTGAAGTTCTGTAGATCAAATTTGTTTAGATGAGAAATCAGGTATTTGAATTATGATAGATTTTCAGACATAGCTATTTTAGCATGATCTTATAGTGCTCTACTATACTAGTTATCTACATTGCCAAAAAACTTGTCTCCTATTTCCATATGTCAGCAGATGTTGATGAAGATAGGTATTTGATCATACCTTTTCCTAGGTTCAATACTGAAATATGAATACTTCTCTCCTCTTACCAAATTAATTCCAAATATGGTATTTTCCTAAATCAATTAAGAAAATAATTGCCTTTGCCAATTGTTAATTGCCTATAAGCCCTTCTTAGCAGCAATTTCTTCTTAGTGTTCTTTAGTTAAAGACAAATTTGGATATTACTGACAGAAATGAAAATTATTGTAAGAATATTAAGAGCATACGCAAATCAGAGGGTGACAATATTAGAAGTGGAGCAGAAGGCAGGGATTTCTGGGGTGCTACCCAAGCCAAAATGTAGGAACAATCATAATAACAGAAACATGAGTGCACTTCTGCTGGGATGAACAAATATTAGCCACTTCTTGTCTTAATTAATTTAATATTCCCAGTCTGGGGAGAGGTCATTTGACTGGTAGAGATTAGAACTTGACAAGATCAGTAAACCGAGCCAAAGAATTTCTAGGAAACACACAGGCAATTGTAGAAGAAATACAGGCACTAAAAAATATCACTGCAAATTATACAATATAATAGTTTGTTTCACATAAAAGAAATCAGAATTGTGTTAAGATGGATGCTGAGGGTGGAGGGAAGCAGAACACTATAGTAATCACTGATGTGATCACCCAGAAAATAATCTGAAATACTGACTCCAAGGATCATAATAATAAAAGATAATTTTATTATTAGGTAATTAGGAATTAAAAGATTTAATTTTTCCAAATATTATTGTTAAATATAATTTGTTTAAAATTCATGTTTGGTGAAATCTTTTTCTTTTTAATTCAGCTATCTTCAGCAGTTTTAAAATTTATTTTATGTCACACCATTTTAAGAACAAGATTACATTCATGATCACAAGCCATAAAATAGAATACATAAAATAGAATACATAAGTATATAGGAACACATTCATAGTTTATAAATTCTCCTCAAAGCTCACTAATTACAGTTTAGGATATGTATAAGTTCTCATTTTAAGAAACAATTTCTAACAAATTGGTCCATGGATATATCTCAAATCAAAGGTAGATTTTAAGTGACATTATTACTTTCTCTGAAATTTTCAGCTCTGGCAATATTTGTCTTTTATTTGCAAAGACTATCTCTGGAGTTACACAAGATTTTATTTGTAATATATGCTTTTATGATTTAAAAAAATAATACATAATGGTTAGAAAACACACAGCATGTCTTAAAATTTATAACAAAAAAGTCATAATTCTACCACCTGATACTAAAAATTATTAAATTATTAACATTATTACATGATTTTTTAATTTTTAATTTTCTATCTTTATGACATTGAATATTTGATGCCTTATGTAATACTTTTATTTAAGATTTTATCAGACACTGTTATCATTAAAATTTAGTTATGAGCTTCATTTATCATTTATTGACACAGGTAAGCAATGTCATTTTCCAGACTGAGAGACATTAAATTATACTGCGCTCTTCTTGTTAAAGAGGAAAGTGAATGGGTAACAAACTAGATAGAGTTTCAGTAAATTTGATACAACCTTATATTTGTCAAGGAGATTAAATTGGTTAAACTTCTGAAGGTTGGAGTATTGTAATTAGCAACCACATTTATATAATGTTATCTGGGAAATCAACTTCAATGTGTTACATGAATGACCATATCAGTAAAGTAAAGGATTTTCCAAATTCTTAAGGGCCTATGACACTTTAAATGTGATTCTATTTATATGAATTATCTAGCAAAGGGGACAATTTCATCTTATCTAAAATTTCACTGCGAAATATGAATTTCTTTCCATTTTCTCCTTGACACTCAAATAAATTAAATGACATGGAGACTTACATATTAGGAAAATCATTTTTAAAATTATTTTCTAGATGTAAGTTTAAATGAACCATCTATAGGCAAATGTGAGCCAATTTAGTATATAAACTGTTTACGAAAGTTTTATTCAAATATTCTTGGTAGAAATTTTAGTATTATCTAATTTCTTATTCTAAAAAATCTGGGGACATAAAGTCAAGATAGAGCTCCACCTCTATCAACATTATACAACATTTTTCTATCATGTTGTATACTGATGTGTTACCACAGCTTGCTCAAGGCCCAGTGATTATATAATATACAAAATGTAGATTTTATTTTCAAAATACTCAAAGGAATTTTGGGTTTCAGGATGTGTGACACCCTGCCCTGATATCTTGAATGATTAATTTTAATTACTTATTTATTTTAACAATTTGCATTTATGTATTTCATAAATATTACAAAGCAGCTCTGTCTGAATTTATTCTGACAGAGCTGCTGAAGTACAGAGATGAAAAGAATGATTCAGCCTTACATTTTATGTATACATATATATAGGCATATCTACCTTGTATTTATATTCACACACGTATGTCTGTAGTACAATGTATTTATTTTATATACACACATATGGAAATTAAAATAGCCCAAATAAGAACAAAGAGAGGTCATTCATTAAGAGGTTATTACAAAAGAGAGTGATTCCCAATCACTTATGTTTTGAAGACACTCAAAAAGTGGGCAAAGGAGTGAGAAAACTTTATTGTGAAATGAAAGGGAAGGCTCAGACATACTCTGATTACAGGTTGTTGGCCTGGGAAAGCTGAAGGTGGGCTAACTAGACACAATTTTTTATGTGATTAAATTGGGTTTCTTTGAAACATTTTTTGCTTTCTCTGGTTGTTTTTGATTCGAAGATAGGGCAAAAAATAGGAAAGTCTATAGTCAATGGTCAATGACCACGTCCTGACTATTCTGTGGCAACTCCTGACTATTCTGTGGCAAGGTAGGGTTTAGCTTCTGGGACGGTTTGTTGCAGAGGTTAGTGCGATGTTACTATGTATGGTCTACTTACCTCCCATGGGTGTATTCAGTCTCTCAGTTCTCTTTTTGTTCATTCTCTTATTCTGAGTAATTAAACATTTTAGGGAAGGCTACAAATCCAGATGTTCACTACCTGATGTTTGTCCAGTTGTCTTCATAATCTACTGTATCACAAAGCCTTCTTTAGCATTTTTTTGTTACAGTTAGCTACCTGGAGATGACTACACAGAAGCACTTAAGACACTTAATAAAATGCAATGGAGTAGCATCATGGCTAATTATGTATTTAAAAAGGCAAACAAAGGCAGCGCCTGTGGCTCAAAGGAGTAGGGCGCCGGCCCCACATGCCAGAGGTGGCAGGTTCAAACCCAGCCCCGGCCAAAAACTGAAAAAATAAATAAAATAAATAAAATAAAATAAAATAAAATAAAATAATAAAAAGGCAAACAATATTCTCAGTGAGACACCTTGGAATATGGAAATCTAATTGGTTTGCCCAAGCCAACAGAGGATTGCCATAGACAGTCCGGAAGCTCTTTCTCTCATTTTGCACATAGGTCAATCTACCTTGCTTGTTTCATTGATGCATGAACAGCAATGTTACTAATGCCACCATGACCAGTCAACAAAAACCTAGGGCTATTTGAATGCCAATCACCAGTCATGCCAATGACTTGCCAATGACTTGATTAGTGTATATCCATCTATGGCAGTAACTGTATCATTATAACGTCTTCAAAAGCTAGTGACAAGCTTCTTGCACTCTTTCTATGATTCTTATCATTGTTAAGAACATTCCACTGATTGCTCACATTAACCATTAAATAACTTCAGAGATAGGGTGCCTGAATAGTTAAGGAGGCTACCTTTTGGAGTTTGTGTCTGAGGTCAAATTTCCAGATTCTGTGATTTGTAGAATTATTTGTACATGCAAGTCTCAGATTACTATTTATAAAAGTCATGAGCTTTAATTCACAGACAGAGATCCCCATGCTTGGGCACAACAAAAGTAATATTCCACACATGGAGATCCAGTAAGAAAGGACGTGTTTTAAAACATGAGGTCTACACCAAAGCCTTACGTTACCTGGGTTACATATGTGGACTTAAATTTATCTATTCGAGGTAGTAAGTAGCTCAACATTCTACAATGTTTAGTGAATTAAAATTTAAAAGTATCTGGGTTCTGACTGGTAGACAATAGTAATTGTAATCAATTCATTTTCTTGGAGAGAGGGACACTAGCAGGCTCACAGTCTGATTTGTTTATGGCCATTGATCCAAGTGTGCGCAAGTGGATATGATGTGGCTATGATTCCCTGTGGTGTTATTTGATGTGAGCAGAGTCGTTGGGAGGCTTTGTCAGAGGCATCTAATGCTAGATGACATATCCAGCATTCAGGGAGATTAAGTGTAGTGGCTGTTCCACATAATCTATAAATGACATCAAAACAATTATGTTCTAATCTAATAATTCTAATAAAGAAAAATAGTAAGAAAAAATGACATTTATAAATGAGCTATAATCATGGAACTTTATAAAATAAGAAGAATGATTACATGCAAGCAGATAAATATAAAACATTAATTGCACAGAGGTCTTGGTCTGATATCTTGGGAGGAACTGCGTAAAACACAAGGACGACCACTTGTTCAGATAGTGTTAGTTCAGCTGTCTTCTTCTGAAGATCAATTGTTTTTAAAACATTCTGATCATTCTGATTGAGGACTCTTATTAAATTTTGTGAAATTTTGCAATATTTACTTGGCTGTGAAAAAAATGTAGCTGAGGACTGATACTCCAGGTTTTCACTGTGAAATGTATTGTTAACAGTTTCTGATGCATTTCTTTCCAATGAGGTGCAAAATCACTTTTTCCTTACCTGCGAGCAGATACTACCATGTTCTTTAAATTAGACAAAATTTACTGGTTGACAAGCATGAAGAGACCATGTAGAAAGATGTTGTGGAAACATAGTCTTAAGTTTTTTGGTAATAGAATGGATATAGTACAAGAGTTTCTTATAATATTTTGCCATGTCTACTTGTAGTAGGTCAGAATACAGCATTCCTAAACATAGGACTCTTGGGTTTTTAATTACTAGATGACATAGGTGTTTCTAAGGGAGTTAAACATTATGGTCCTAAAATTTAATAAGAGTATCTTTGGGACAATTATGATCTAATTAATTTTACTGGAAATATTTGTGTATGCATTGTAAGATACTTTGCTTCATTCTCACACCTCTTTTAATCCTCAAGTTTATTCTAGAAAGAGAGATTCTGTACCTGTCTTTCTAGATGAGGAGAATCGGCTTCTGTCATCCACAGTTTATCCTCTGATGTTTGGACTAGCAGGCAAGCTAAAGTAGTCTAAACTTCTCAGTGATTAGCTTCTGATCTTTCCTGAGTTTAGAGCAGGAGATAAAAACCTTTTTTATCTCACAGCACACTTGAACCTATAGTTAAAATTCTGTGGCATGCTTAAATTATTTGATAAAAAAAAAGAATATACATACTGTGCTTTAAATTTCTTTCAAAAAATAATTTAATTAATGATGTTTAAATATTTTCATGGCACATTTAAGATCCTCTCACGGCACACTAGTTGAAAATTACAGCACACCAATTGAAAATTACTGGTTTAGAGATATCTTTAATTATGTATCTTATCAGCTAGTGTCCAAAGTCTAAATTCTATAATTACCTGCATGTCTAGATCATGGGCAGAATAAATTTTTAGGAACAAATGACATTTGGGGTTTGGGGAGAACAATTGGGGAAGAAAAGTTGTGTGTTTGGAAAAGAGAAAAAGGGGAATGAGTTTATACAGATTCAGAATGAAAAACTGGCAAGCTGAGGAGAAAGAAGGGGCTACGGATAGAAGAAAGCAATTGGAGGATGCGGAGAGGGAGAATTCACTAGGGAAGTAGTTTAGCTCATTGTTGCTATGTTCATTAAACGTTTCATTAGCTATAAGCAAAGAATATTTTAATAAAGTACTTTTAAGTTTTTTTTTTTTTTTTTTAAATCAGGCCTTTGTATACCAAAACAAAATTGACCATTGCAACTAAGAATGTTTATTCCATTTCTTTTTCAAAGCTTTTCATAATTGAATACTTTGCTCTGCAGAGGGGTCATTTTTATTAGTTTCTTAGGTCTGTTATAACACAGTAGTATAGTCTGAGTGAATTTAACATAAATATTCATCTTTTTACAGTTCTGGTTTCAACCTGAGGATTTAACTTGTAGGTGCCGTCTCTTCCATATGTCTTCACATGGTCTTCTTTCTGTTATGCCCCATTATCATCTTCTCATAAGGACACCAGTCATATGCATCAGGGCCTGCCCTAGGGACTTCAGTTAACCTTAATTCCCTCTTTAAAGGTCCCATCTCCAAATACAGTCACATTCTAAAACAGTGGGGATTAGGAATTTAGCCTATGAATTTGGGGAGGATATAACTTATAACACTATTAAAGCCCAAATCATATTTGTTAAATTATATCATTTTGAGAGACAGTCATAAAAATTAGGATTGTAATGAGTACATGAGAGAAGCAGGAGCTTTTTCCTGGAATAGGAGGGAATTTAAATTTACAGAATACCATGAGAGTAGCAGTGGTTGATTGAAAGCTCTGCTGAGACACCTGGTGTGTCAGACTGCCCAAGCAACTGTTAACCACCTTCTTTGAATGAAGAACCAACAATGTGTACCCCCTGGAAAGGAGAAAACCAGAAAAAGTGTTCTTTGGATCAAAGCCAAAACCTCAGGATAGAGAACTAAAACAGGAGGAGAATCACATCTAGCTTTCTTGGTGACAAACAGCAAAGTTATCCACGAGGACATGGGTTTGGTGAGAAAAGCAAAGTCAATGGTCTGTGAGGCCCATTCAAAAAGGGTTACACAGCTAATGTCTGAGTTCTACCTCATTCATCTCCTTTGTATGACAAACACATTTTTATATAGCATGACACAAAATGGCAGAATAAAAGAGAGGAAAAGGTGGTGAGTAGTACTCTGATTCCACCAAGAATGCCAAACAACAAAGCCAGATAATTAACAGAGAATGAATAGCCATGGAGCTCATGGCTACCGTGTGAGGCTCAGAGCTGGTGCAGACATATTACAGATGTGAAGACTCAACACGTTGTGAGGAGTGCTTCTGTGTGTACCACACCTGGTCGAAGAGTAGGGTTCATGGTAACAGCAGTACAAATGTATCCAGGAAAACTGTATAAGTAAAAGACAATCACCTAAACAAGTACAGTGTATTTGCATAGTTTGCTATTGCAAGTGAATCAGCAACTATGGGCATTTGTCAGAGACTTGAAAGCAGACAGAGGAGTGGGAAAGCTTTACAGTGGGAAAAGGGAATGGCCTCAGGTGCGTGTTGATCATAGGTTGACATGGAAAAGCTGGAGGCAGGTTAACTAGAATTAAGGCATCTAAGGTATTTGGTTCAGCAAGTATGTTTGATTTCTCTGGTTGGTCCTGAGTGAGAAGTGGAGGAAAAAATAGGGAAGCTTACAGTCACTGACATAGCTCTAATCTTTCTGGGCTGATTATTATGGAGGCTGTGTTTGACTTCCTGGCTGATTTCTGGAGAGCTGCAGAGTGTGTGGTTGGCTTTTTAGGGCGGTTCCTAAAGAAGTTATGCATCAGCGTCCATTGTCACTTGTGGTCTGGCCAAAGTCTATTTGTACACTTATATTCAACCTCTAATGTGTCATTCAGGACATATATTAAACTATACACACACAAACACACACATTTTCTACTCTCTTAGAGCTCTACCTCTATGGGAGAGATTAATATTATAAATAAATGAATAGTATAATAAAACTAAAATTCTATGGAATTTGAAATTAATAACATTTTTAATTAATCCACTGTCTTGTATTCCCCATCTGTGTCAGTATTTTGGCCCTCTAGGTCATAAGATATAACTTTACCCCTCTTCTCTCTTTCCACTGTTCAAACATTTCAAAATTCATGAAAGCAAATTTTGAACTAAGCCTGCATGAGAGCGTCAGGTATGGCATTGCTTGAATATGAAGTGAAACAAACATTATGTGCATCTAGAATAGTTAAATGGAGGAAGAAAGATAATATTCCCTTGTGGGGTAAGCATTGTGATTAAAGTCATGCAGCTGGTTAAAAGAAAAGACTGTGTGTAGGAAAATATTTGATCAGTTAAATGTGTTGACATGTAAAGAGAAGTAACAGAATGGATGGACAAGTGGGCAGAGCTATCCTGTGGATTATCTGATTAAGAAACTCACGCTTTAATCTTCATTTCATAGAAAGAAATTGAGGCTTTTATAGGTAATAGTGACTTAATTTGAGCTTCTTTTAGCTAAATTGCCTTGAAGACATTAGAGGATGGATTTCCCTGGGTCAAGTCTGTAACCTGCAAAAATAGCTTTTAAGTTACTATAAGACTTCTCAAGTGATAAGTGCCATAAGTATGGCAGGGGATGCTATAAGAATAGAAGAGGAAAAGGAATAAAGACCAGTTAAGAAGTAAAAGCAAAGGACTTTTTGATTCAAAGTGAAAAAGGAGAGGGAGGAATAAAGTTATATCCGATGGCTTGGAAGGCCAAAATACGGACACAGATGGGGAACACAGGGCAGTCAATCAACTAAAAATCTTACTAAAGCATTGACTGTGTTGAGCTTGACTTTCCTGTGAGAGAGCCAGGAACCTGTTCCAATACATATTTTGATATAATTTCAAGATGAGGGAAGATCCTATGAGTTTGCAGGAGACAGCTGGCACCATTACAGAGTAATGGGAGTAGGTAAAGTGGAAAATGACAGTAGGTGCCCCTGCATATGTTTATATAAAACGATTTCTTCTTCCAAAATAGCACTTACCACAGCTCTACATTTTAAGGAGGTTATTTGGGTGCCTGGCGTATATATTCCTGTTGGCCTTCTGACAGAAGGGAATTTAATATGCTTACCATTCTAATTTTAGTGCCTAGCATAGTTCTGGAATGTTTTAATAGCTTAATATTTTCCAAATAAATCAGTGAATAATAAAATGGATGCAAATATAATCTTAAAGCAAGCACAGATTTGAATGATATAGAGAGAAAGAGGGATACATAAAAATGACCAGGAAAGAATGAATGAGAAAATGAGGACAGCAGCGTGGTATAAAGGTGGGTAATGGAAGGGAAGGTTTACATAGGTAAGTAATAAACTCTGCAGTTCAAATGGAACAGCAATGCTCAGCAAGTGAAAACTGAAATCAATCAGCTTTGAGTAGGGTCTTTGCAGATAGTAGTCAGAATTATTTCCATAGAGTGGATAGGCAGGGGGATGGGATGGATAGTAAATGGAAAGGAAAATGAAGATGCAGAGTGTAGTCTGCTAAGAAAAACATGAGTGGAGAAGCATAGAAATTTGCAAGTGTTACAGAGGGAGGTAGGACTATATAATACTATTATTGTGTCTTGATTGCAATTTTGAATCTGGAAAATTTACACATACTTTTAAGTTAAGAGGAAAGTGCAAGTAGAGAGAAAAAAAATATTAAAGATTCAGGAGGAGAAAATAAAAAGAATTACCAGGGAGACCAGTTCCCTATTGGGAAGAAATGTGTCTGTAGAAAAGGGAGTAAACAGAAGTGTGGATTAAACAAAACAAAACAAAACAAACAGAAACACTTAGTACGGCTCTTAAGTAGAGATTTGGGGAGGAGCAGCAGAAGGGAAAAGAAATCATACCTGATAACTTTCATTAGCTTTATGAGCTAGCATTTGATCTCATATTGTCTGGTTTTAAATTTATATTAACAGTCAGATACTTAACAATTGAGCCAGAATTAGAAAACAAGATGCCGATTTTTCCAACATATTAAGCATCGGAGAGAGGCTGTATTTCTACAATGGCCACACAAGTTCTTCTTTACCCCATGCTTTTGTTATAATTTACTTTTGATATATTTCCTGATCTTGCAGGATATGTGGGTGAAAATGTGCCTATATTTGAAATGGCTTCTGAAGCTAAGCCATCAAAAGTGATACAGCTATCACCTGGTCATCCTGGGGCACTTTCATGTCTTTGGAACCCAGCTTCCTCCAGGCTTTGAGAATGCCCAGACCAGTCCGAAAGTCCATAGATGGGTGTTCTGGCTCATGACTCCAGCTGAGCTACTGCCCAGCAGCCAGCTCCATTTTGCGAGCCTACGAACAAACCATCTTGATTCAACATCCCCAGTCAGATCGCTCCAGCTGCTGTAAATTGGGGCAAAGAAGAAACTTTGCCTTTAAGTTGTGCCTAAGTTGTAGATATAAGACTTAAAAGAATAACTATTTTAAGCCACTGCAATTTGGATTGGTTTGCTATGCAGCAAAAGTTACTTAATACAACTTTTACTTAAGTAACAAAAGTTACTTAATACAAGTTTTAGACACACACACACTCATACGTGCACACAAAGGCTGTCCGGAAAGTCTCTATCCATGTAATATTAAAAATAGACATACATGGGTGGAGAATTTTTAGATAATCCTGTACATATATGTATATGCTTATGTGTGTTTATTCTATTAAATAATGTTATGGGGCAGGGCCTGTGGCTCAAAGGAGTAGGACACCAACCCCATATACGAGGTGGTGGGTTCAAACCTGGCCCCCCATCCAAGAACTTCAAAAACAAAAAGAACAACCTCTCTAATTAGGGGGTTATATATTAAATAATTTTATGCAGGGCAAAACTGAAAAGCTCATAACCTACAAAGAAGTTGAAGCAGAGCCCTGACTAACTTGCTTTTAGAATACACTTATTTTAAATTGTATGTAAAATATGACAGATTAGCTAAAGGACTTTATTTTAAAAAACAGCCTTCATAAAAGCTATTCATTTATTTAATAATTTTCTCTGAAAATTATCCTTCCTGAAATATTTTGGGAAGCATAAATAAGCTATGAAGAAATGGCTTAAGTTTGCATAGTTAAGGTTGTATAAGTGGGAACCAATCCATTGGATTCCATATTACATATACGTGAGAAGCATCTTCCAAGTTGTCTCCATATAAGAGATAAGGAAATAATAAAGAAGAAAATTGAATTTCATTTCTTCTCTTTTAATTGCTTTTATCTTATATCTAGACAACTTGTATGGTACCCTTTGGAATGCAACAATTAAATCCTTTGGGCACTTTGTAATGAATAAAAAAAAAAAATGCATAAAATATTTTGTTGCCATAACAGCAACATACATATCTGGAAGAATTTTTCCTCTTTCACAATATCCTGGTTGCTTGAGAATGAATATCATGTGCATTTCAGCGATAAAACAGTGTCTATGAAAGTGCTTAGCACTGAGTTGAAATTAGAGTTTTTTTAGATGTTACAATATTATATGAGCACTAATATCACTGTTAAAGGCTGGGAAAAAAAGAAAATATTTGCATAACATAACTCAAGTTCAAAAAATAAAATCTAAATGGGTAAGTGAAATCATCATAATAATAATGACTTCTGACCTTTGAAATTTTCTCTCTGATGAGTTTTTTCTTGTTAATATTCTTTATTATTCATAAAATGTGATGGACAAAAAGAATACAGGAACACATTACTAGGATAATATAAGAGCAAAAACTGCATTTATCTGTGATGTCAATGGTCATAGTCTTGGCTCAGGAATTAAAATGTAACGTGACAATTCAAGTTTCTATATTAAATGAAAGCTAAGACATTTTTAAAAGTAAAAAGATGGTATATTTCTTTATCATGTGTATTTAAAGAGTTTTGAAGACTGGAAAGTATTGTATAAAGTCTTTTTTTATCCTTAAAGCTATTAGACTTAAGAAAATAATCATAGTAGAATAGAGATAAAAACTTTTTCTTCTAAGAAGAAAGATAAGGAACAGAAAGAAGATGTGATTATAACTTAACAAGTTCACTGAACAGCAGATGGAGTTATTAGTGGAGGATGAAAGATAAAAGACAGGAACTAAAGAGGCAAAGTTAGTGGGGTTAACAATTTGGGAAAACATCAAAGCATCAAAACTAAAAAGGAAGATGTGTCTATTCAAAAAGTGAATCTATTACTCAGATATTGGCAAGGCTAATACCATGGGAGTTTTGAAATAAAAGTAGTTTCATTTGAACATATAAAAATGGCGGGGAGTGGAAAAATGTATAGACCTGAGTTGAATAAAATGTTCAGAATTGATATATCCAGCTGTTAGATGTTTAATCAAAAGCATATAAAGTTTAACACATTAGAAAAAAGTCTTAACATTCACTTTAATATAAATTGTATTTTAAAAATGTGATGATGTATTCTGATTTCCTTTAATGGCTAATTTGTATAGAGAAACAGCATGATAAAATATCTATTAATTTTATATTGTATGTGGAAAGAATATTATAAATTATATGTAATATGTTAGACATGAAAAAATGAAAGAAGTATTTTTGTGCATAAGATAATTAAGAATAATTTAAACAATTTATAGATTTAGGGGAAAAATAAGTTCATAGATTAGTGTATTATTATAACCAAACAAGTATTTTAAATATAATAAAATTAATCTGTCAATTAATATCCACCAAACATGTGAGAACATGTGCTATATATTTTAATATTTATCAAAAGATGCTAAAATAAAGTAGATCTCTTAGAGAAATTTAAGATGATAAAATATTTTATTTAAGTGAGAAATAATAGAAATTTTCTCAAACTATGAGACTTAACTGGATATATTTTACTTAAAATAATATATATCTTTAATATGCATACCAAAGATTTGGAGCTGATTCCTTATAAGGAGAATCACCATACGACCTAGCGTGTCTACTTCAGGGTATATGTCCCAGAAAGGTAAAAGCAAGGAGTTGTCTTAGTTTGTTTAGTCTTCTATAACATAAGGCAATACACTGTGTGAGTTATAAACAATAGAAATTTATTTCTACCAATTCTAAAATCTTTAGTTCACCATCAAGGCTTCGGCAGAGTCAGTGTCTGGTAAGGGCCCGCTTCAAAGTTCATAGATAGCTAGCCGTGTCCCTACAACAGGTAAGGAGCAAGGGCACTCTCTAAAGGCTCTTTCTTATGGACACTAATCCCTTTCATGAAGGTTCTATCCTCATGACCAAAATCAAGACCCTACCTCTAAATACTATCACATGGAGGATTAGGTTTCAGCATATAAATTTTAGGGAAATATAAACATTTAGTCTCTGGCAGATTCAAATGGATATTTGTACACCTATGTGAATAGTGGCATTATTTACAACAGCCACAAAGTAGAAGCAACCCAAATGTCTATTGATGGATGATTGGATAAACAGACATCCAATGGAATTTTATTTAGCCCTAAAAAAGAAGAAATTTTGACACATGCTATAACATGGATGAATCTTAAGGAAATTAAGCTAAGCGAAATAAGTAAAACAACAAATATTGTGTGATTTTACATATATGAGTTATCTACAGTGGTTGGATTTATAGAAACAAAAAGTGGAATGGTGGTTATCTGGATTGGAGGTGGGAAGGAATAGAGAGTTAATGTTTAATGTTTGCCATTTTGGTTGGTTAAAAAAAAAAAAAAAAACTCAAAGGAAGGAATTAGATGGTGATGATAGTTGCACAACAAAGAGAATGCATTAAATGCCACAGAACTGTGCACTTAAAAATGAGTAAAGCAGTCAGTTTTATGCTATTTATACTTTACCATAAATGAATACAAGACAAGTGAGTAAAAAAAAATTGCATAATGTTATTAGTTATTAACATGGTAAATTCTTCAAGGTGTATTGTTCATTAAAATAAAACATGATGCTATGGAATGAGTATAGTTAGCTATCATAAAAGTGAAATAGGAAAAATAATATACATACATATTGTGTCTTTATGAATAGACATCTCTGGAGCACTAATGTATTAATATAAATTAATGAAGTTGTTACTCCTCGTGGACATGAGAAGCCGACAGAAGCTGTTTGGAGATGGGAGAGATGTTTTGCTTTATACTAATTAATGTATTATATGTATTTACTCTATGAATGTATTCATTACAAAAATTTAAATAAATATTTTGGAAAAAAAGATGATGGTAGCTATAAAACATTGTAAATATCCAACACAAATCTATTTTTCTGTTTTTATAATTCCCACCATAATTAAAAAGTGAAGGAGAGGCAAAAAGTGTTTGAGTTTGAACAACTTAACAAGTGGTTCAAGAAACATAATATTCCTCTTTATATTGGGGAAAATGTGAAAAAGGGCAATAAATACATTTTGATGACCAAATAGACACAAACAATAATTCTTTTTTCCAGTCAGTATTTCAACTAATGTTCTAGAGCTGTCCCAAACTTAAAATACTAATGGATATTTGACCATTCATTAAAAACACATAATAATGAAAAGAGATTGGGATATTCTATATGAATTTGCTAATTTCAAAGCAGAAGATTAGTTGGTAAAATAGAAAGTATGTACCAAATTAGAATTTTGCTTCTAAATAGCTTGAGAGTTGTTTAAAATGAAAACAAAGCTGAGTCATGTGTGAATTTATTCAAAATTGGAATGATCAGTGACTTTACAGTTGCTAACCAGAAGAAGCAAAGATCAAGGAAATTTTGACTATCTGGGATTAGGCTTGAAAACGTAAAGAAGTGATAATGTGCAATTATTTTATTTAATCTATTCTGAACTACCCAATAACTTTGAAGCATACAACTCTTCTGCTTCTGTTAGAAATTAACATGCCACTGCTCTGAATTGTGAAAAAATTCTTTGTAATGGGCTTTTTGTTGTTTTAGAAGTTAACTGGTATCCACACTTACATGTACATTTATGCTAGCAATTAATTGGGCTAAAATTCATCTTCATTTATGCTTGCTTAAGGAAAAGCTATTTATTTTAATGGCATTTACAAACTGTCATTTTCATTTATGAATATAACTAATGTCAGTTCTCGACTTAATGTTTCATTTGTGCTCAAAGTTATATTTAAAAAAGATTTCGATTTATTTGAAAGTCATTTTAAAAATACCGCCGAGGTTAAAGGAATTTGCTTCCAGGGTGATGAAGTAAAGCTACAGAATATTTATGTTATTTTATTTATGTAGAAAAATTGGGTCAAAGGCAATAATATTTAAAGCCGTGAGTTATTTTCCTTTCATTTTTAAAGTCTCTATTTCTATCCATTAGCAAATTTAAGCAAATAAAATCTTTTATTTAACTAAATGAATGCTAGACCTCTGGAGATCAAGCTGTACAAAAAGAGCATAGAATCTCTGTCTCCTACAATAAAGTAGAAAATTATCTGATTTGAGAGTGTTTCCACTAGATCTTATACACTAATTCCCCCCCCTTAGGTGAGACAGGAAGACTAGAGGGGACTAAAGTTGGCTAATTATCCTTTCTGCAGGCAGGGAAGCATTTTCACCTGGAGAGCAGACCTCTGGATATGCTGCAAAAGGACTACTTTTATCCTCCCCTTGCCAGGAAAATACATTAGACTTTTTTTGTTTTGCATGTGTGGATTTTTTTTTTTTTTTTTTTTTTTTTTTTAATCTTCACCTGGGAAAACTGATAGTATTCCCACGGGCAAAATGCAAGTGTGAAAGTGTGAGGGTCCCCAAAGATGGACCTTGGGACTATCTCACTCTCTAATATATACTCAGGATCTAGCAATGTCCAAAAATCATCTAAAATGTTTTTTTCCTATCAGTTTACACCTCTCGTGATTTGAGCTCCAGATAAACTAATCTCAATTGTGAGTCTCCGGAATTGACTGTCTCTATGTATTTCAGGGTGGTGGTTTGCTCTGTGGCATTAGTTATCTCTTGGGTCTAAAAAAGTACTTGGTTTCCAGATTGCTTAGCCTTTCTCTTTTAACAACGGAAATGACTATTTTCATGCCTTTTTTTTTTTTTTTTTCCAAAAAATAAATGGAGGTTTATTAAGCCAAAGTTAAAGACACACCTGGGAAAAGCACAAACTACAGGCAAAACATCTGCTGTTTTTTCTGAAAGGGAATTTGAGATATTCAGCTTTTAAAAGCACACAGAAACTTAAAAAAGCAGTGAAAGGGTATTGAGACAAAATGGTTACATTCTTTTGTGTCTCAGCAAAATCCACATTTTAAAGAAGGTAAAGTGAAACTTAGAGGGGAAAAGGAGACTAAATGAAGCATCAGTTGTGTAGATGTTGCTGTGTTAAGTATGTCTGATCCTGTTTTATCTTTGTCCTGCTGCTGTGAAGATAAACCTGTAATTCATTATTAGTGTGGAATTGAATAGACTTTAGTTTTAGGCGCTAGACATAGATGCAGACCTGAAGTTACAATTTGCATGTCCTTGTTTATGAGGGTCAGTGAAGGATTCTTCTTATTATTTTTTTTTACTTTTTTAATAATTAAATCATAGCTGTGTACATTAATATGATCATGGGGCACCATACACTGGTTTTATAGACCATTTGAAACATTTTCATCACACTGGTTAACATAGCTTTCCTGCCATTGTCTTAGTTATTGTGTTAAGACATTTATGTTCTATGTTTACTAAGTTTCACATGTACCCTTGTAAAATGCACCGCAGGTATAATCCCACCAATCACCCTCCATCCACCCATTCTCTCCCCCTCCCCCTTGCCCCCATTCTTAGGTTATAACTGGGTTATAGCTTTCATGTAAAAGCCATAAATTAATTTCATAGCAAGGCTGAGTACATTGGATACTTTTTCTTCCACTCTTGAGATACTTTACTAAGAAGAATATGTTCCAGCTCCATCCATGTAAACATGAAAGAGGTAAAGTCTCCATCTTTCTTTAAGGCTGCATAATATTCCATGGTGTACATATACCA
>CAUYPK010011588.1:0-23709 GCA_963574355.1 Loris lydekkerianus | reverse complement strand
TTTTTAGATCTCTAAGTGTTCTCCAAACATCTTTCCAAAAGGAATGTATTAATTTGCATTCCCACCAGCAGTGTAGAAGTGTTCCCTTTTCTCCACATCCACGCCAACATCTCTAGTCTTGGGATTTTGTGATATGGGCTAGTCTCACTGGAGTCAGATGATATCTCAAAGTGGTTTTGATTTTCTATTTTTGGTAGTTGCTGGAGCACTAGTATTTCAGTCGAATCCTCAATCCCCAGGTTGCACTGGGTGGTGCTGCTGACGGCAGGTGGTGACAGAGCCCCGAAAGCCTGGATGCAGGGAGCCAGATCTTCTCGACGAGGCCCTGAGCACATCTGCCCTTCGCCACAGGAGGAGTTGCTATCTCCATCTTCCAAGATGGTTGGCTAGGTAAGCATCCTTGAAAATCCAGTCTGGAACAAGGACATTGCCTTTGCTATCAAAACGTGATGTGCAGAAACACAAGAGATCCATGAAGAAGTGCCACCGTGCAGGACCTGCCTCTAGAGAGGAGCGACTGTGGTGGCTGTGAGCAGGATGTGATCACTCGAGTTTAAATTCTGGTTCTCCTATGTTGGTGAATGTGATTGAGAAAGTTCTTTGACCTCTGACAGCCTTAGCTTACTCATCTGTGAGATGGAAATAATAAAGCCTCCATGACACGTGGCTGTGGCAGTGACACACTGACATGAGCCACGTAAAGTGGCCGATGTGGTCGTCAGGTGCTTAGTAAAGGGTCACACTGTGATCTGGCAGCCTCGACACAGACTAGCTGCTTGGCTATGTTTCCTAAGCAGTATCATAAACAGGAGAAAAGATTTTCCTTAAGTTTTTAGCTAAAGGAGAGGTGTTGAACACTGCACACTCCCCTGAGGTTCTCCCCAGCCCGACTGTGTTTGTTTCTGTTCCTGCCTCCGTGGCTGTGACTGCTCACTCCGGTTTAGTCTGAGTAAAGCAGACAGCTATCTGCCCTCCACTTACTGTGACTTGAGTAGTTCCACAAGCCTCAGTGACCTAACGTGCTCCTCTGGCAGCAAGCCACAAATCTCCAGCCCAATCTCTTTTAACTCCCCTAATCCTTAGCTGTGTGTCCAGCCCCACCACAGCGGCCCCAGGGCCAGCCCTGACCTTGCGAAGAAGGGACACAGGGATCTCTCAACAGCCGCTCACATGCTCAGAATCCCTGATGGCACAGGCGGTCTCATGGGAACGGGGAAGGGGCAACCCTCTCCTTGGGGCTCAAATGCCCCATCAGGGCTCCTGCCAAGGTATAGCCACCTTCAGCCTTTACAGAAAGAGGAGCTTCATGAGAGGTGACAGAGCACAGGAAAGAGGAGATGTGGGAAGGGCTGCGATGGCCCAAACCCATGGGTCACACACCCTTTATCCTCCAGATCACCCACAAATGCCCTCCCCCTCCTCCCCAGTTACCATGTCCCTCTTCCTCCCTGAGGCCAATCCTCCCACAGGGGTGTGCATTACAAACCTCCATCTCTGGGTCAGATCCTCTCCTGCATCTGAACCTCTTTCTTTTCTGGATCCTTTCTGTCTTAACGCACTGCAGGTTCATGAAGCAGGCCTCCCCCTCCCCCCACAGGGAGCTTATCAGAAATTCGGAAACTTGGGTCCCACTGAAGACCTCTGAATCAAAATCTGCATTTTAAACAACTCCTCAGATGATCTAAACGAACATCTAATCGATGTTCAGGACATCAATTCTCAAATTCACCTGCACCAATCACCCTCCCTCTGCCCCCCCCGTTCCCCCTTCCCCCTATTCGTAGGTTATAACTGGGTTATAGCTTTCATGTGAAAGCCATAAATTAGTTTCATAGTAGGGCTGAGTACATTGGATACTTTTTCTTCCATTCTTGAGATACTTTACTAAGAAGAATATGTTCCAGCTCCATCCATGTAAACATAAAAGAGGTGAAGTCTCCATCTTTCTTTAAGGCTGCATAATATTCCATGGTGTACATATACCACCATTTATTAATCCATTTGTGGATTGATGGGCACTTGGGCTTTTTCCATGATTTAGCAATTATGAATTGGGCTGCAATAAACATTCTGGTACAAATATCTTTGTTGTGATGTGATTTTTGTTCTTCTGGGTATATGCCTAGTAGAGGAATTATAGGATTGAATGGCAGATCTATTTTTACATCTCTAAGTGTTCTTCATACATCTTTCCAAAAGGAATGTATTAATTTGCATTCCACCAGCAGTGTAGAAGTGTTCCCTTTTCTCCACACCCTTTTTCAACTTTTTGATGAACACCATCAAAGAATGTGAGATGAGGGATACATTTGTTAATTTTATTTAAGCATTCTGTAATATGTATACATACATCAAAATAACACATTATAACTACAAATATATGTACTGTTTCATTTGTCAACTAAAAAATTTGTTTTAACTAAAAAAGCTATCTTGGAAAAATTTCCTTGTTCTTTTAGACATTCCCACGAGCAACATTCATGCTTTATTGCCTTTTCCTGTCGTATGTGACAATACATATTTATATTTTCCTAATTGAAAAGTCTACACGGCTGTTGAATTCAAGCAGCCTGTTTTTTTCACAAACGTTTAAGATGAGCTTCTCTATCCCGGGGAAAACACATTTTCCTTGTTGAGATGAATCACTGTTGACTGATTCATCCCCCTCTCAGGGCGGAAGCCTGGTCTAGTGGTTCAAGCTGTGATGTGTGAGTCACTTGTTCTGGTTTCATTCCCCTTTTGGCTCTTCAGTATTTGGTTAAATCCTTTGACCGGTGGATACAGTACCTCTCTGTGTATACCACACAGAGGGACTGTCGGAAGTGATGACTTTGTCCAAGGGAGAGTAGAGAATGGGAGGATGAGGAAAAGTGAACAGCACCAGGAGTCTATTGAAAGCCAGGCTCTGGTCTCATTTCCGTTGGATCAGCGTTGCCTTCACAGGTTTAGTGCTAAATCAGAAGTGGTTGGTCACTGGGACTTCAATTGCAGACCAGAGGAGAAAATTACCTGTATAGCCCCTTCTCCAATGGTGACGATGAAGTGACTAAAAAGGAAATGAGGATTGATCGCTAATCTGAAGCTAGGAGTCCTGTGAAAGCTTTTATTATAGGGATGTGGTGTTTCCTTTTAAACACCATTTAAATGAAGATGTTCTCAGTATGGTTTTTTTTTTTTTTTTTTCTCTGACAGAAAGGGTACATGGGACTAATGACAAACATATTGTTAGTATTTTATCGGACTCAGTAAGCTGTTGGTTCCCAGCATCTATAGAGTTTACAGTTGGCTAACAGAGGAAAGAGAGCTTTAAAGCAGGCTGCGATGGTGTCTTGTCATTGTACAGCTGTATAAAATGAATCCATAAAAAGAAGAGATTTCTTTAAAGATCCATTAACAGAATTATCAATTCAGCATTAGGGTAAGCCAATCATCTATTTATTAAATAAGGATATGGCAAAGCACTCTTCTTTCTAAGTTTGATAGGTTGTTTACTTCAAGTACAGGCAAACTGCTAGGACATAGCTTGGGTGTTTCCTCTTCTGTGACATATTATTATTTAACTTTTCTCCAAACCTGAATGCTTTTGGTTATCGAAAGCAACATTTTTTTCCTCATGGTGCTTTTCCCATCTCTAATGTTTGTGGGGACGTTTTCATGAGCGCCTTAACTTTTTATTGTGTCTTAGTTTGAAATTATGCATACACAGACCCTAAGACAAGGATGTGAGTGCAAGCCGTTTCTTTGGGAGGTGATCCCAGGGAACCCTGGCAGGCAACTGAGGAAGGAACAGCGAGGGAAGGAAGCCAACTGTGTCTTCCCAAGCAAGTCACTGAGGGGTGTAACAGCAGCTCCACCCCACGCGGCAGGTCTGGGCTCCGTAGAATGGCCTCAGAGCTATCTTCACAGACCAGCAAGGAAGCTCATCTACCAGCAGCTGAGCGCCTCTTCCCGAGGCATTAACTTGCTCCAAGGTTGTCCTGCCAAGGCAGAACTAAAAACACTCTCAGACAAGAAGACACTGGTGTTCCTTACACCTATGTGTAAGGTGGGTGCCGGGGGCAGGGGAGGTTCTCAGCAAGTAATGTTTGACACATACTGCTTCCTTCCCAGTTACATTTTTTTCCCTGGTAGAAATTTCCCCTGGGTCTGAGATCTTTCTTGCTTCTTTCATTTTCTGTTGGAAATGTTGCCATATTAGCTTCCTAGTCTGTCTCTTCAAAATAATGATAAAATGATACAATACAAAATTTACCTTTTTAACCATTTTTAAACATATAGTTTGGTGGCGTTAGATTTTTTTTGTTGTGCAACCATCACCACCATCCATCTTCAGAATGTCTTCACCATGCAGAGCTGAAAAATAAGACAATAACTCCAAGCCCTGGCCACCATTCTACTTTCCATCTTTATGAATTTGAGTACTCTAGGTAATTTATATAAGCAGAATACTATAATGCTTGTCCTTTTATGTCTGTCTTATTTCACTTAGCATAGTGTACCCAAGATTCATATATCTTCTAGGATATGTCAGAATTTCCTACTTTTTTAAAAACTGAGTAATATTCCCTTGTATGTTTATGCTAAATTTTATCCGTTAATTTATCCATGGACACTTGGGTTGTTTCCACCTTTTGCTATTGTAAGTAACGCTTCCATGGACATTGATGTTCAAATATCTGTTTCA
The DNA here is from genome assembly GCA_963574355.1 of Loris lydekkerianus. Classification (NCBI taxonomy): domain Eukaryota; kingdom Metazoa; phylum Chordata; class Mammalia; order Primates; family Lorisidae; genus Loris; species Loris lydekkerianus. Next base: position 19,025 of record CAUYPK010011588.1, on the reverse strand, counting down.
ATCTTTGCTTTCAACACTTTGGGGTATAAACCCAGAGTTGGAATTGCTGAATTATACAGTAATTCTATTTTCAGTGTTTTTTTGAGCTACTATGCCATTCTCCAAATATTTTATATTTTATGTTTAACCAGCAACAGACAATGATTCTTGTATCTCCATATCCTCATCAACACCTGTCTTCTTGTTTTTATTTGTTTGTTTTTTGCTTTTTGATAATGGACATCCTAATGAGTGTGAAGTGTTATTCTGTTTCTTATAACTCACTTTTAATCTTAATTTATCTCTATTGTTCAAATATATTTTGTTCATAGCAAAGCATGCCTTAAAAGATTTATATCAGACTTGGGATTTTGTGATGTGGGCCAATCTCACTGGAGTTAGGTGATATCTCAGAGTGGTTTTGATTTACCTTTCTCTGATGATTAGAAATAATGAGCATTTTTTCATGTGTGTGTTAGCCATTCATCTGTCATTTTCAGAGAAATTTCTGTTCAAATCTCTTATCCACTTATAAATGAGGTTGTTTGCTCTTTTCTTGTTGATTAATTTGAGTTCTCTGTAGATTCAAGTTACCATCCTTTTGTCAGATTTGTAACATGCAAATATCTTTTAAGGGTTGTGTGTTTGCTTTAGTTGTGGTACCCTTAGCTGTGCAGAAGCTTTTTAGCTTGATCAAATCCCTCATACATGTTGAGAGAATGGTACACTTCTACACTGCTGGTGGGACTGCAAACTAATACAACCTTTATGGAAAGAAGTATGGGGAATTCTTAAAGAACTAAAAGCCAACCTTCCATTGGATCCTGCAATTCCACTAACTATGTATCTATCCAGAAGAACAAAAACAATTTTACCACAAAGACATTTGCACCAGAATGCTTGTTGAAGCTTAGTTCACATTTGCCAAGTTGTGGAAGCAGCCCAAATGCCCGTCAACCCATGAATGTATTAACAAATTGTGGCATATGTATACCATGGAATACTATTCAGGTGTAAGAAAAGATGGAGACTTTACATCTTTTATGTTTACCTGGATGGAGCTGAAACACCTTCTTCTTAGTAAAGTATCTCAAGAATGGAAAAGAAATCCAATGTATTCAATACTAATATGAAACCAATATGTAAATAACTACATGCCCACATGAATGATAAAACACAAATCTAGTCTAGCAAGGAGGAGGGAAGGGAAGGTAGAAGGGGAGGAAAAGAGGAGGAAGGGAGGGGACGGAAGGGGGAAGGAGGGAGGACAACTGGCTGGAGGAGGGAGAGCAATTGCCAGGATCTCACCTAATGCCCTGGGTCAAGGGCTCAACTGCAACTTGAACTTTACCTTAGAATTGAAAATAATGTAACCTAAACATTTATACCCTCATATTAATTTGAAATAAAAAAAATTTTATACCAAATTTAGTTGAGCTAAAATGCTCTTTTAGGACAAAATTTACTTTTTCTGTTATGAATTCACATAATTTTAGATAATTTAGAAAAAATAAAAATGTGTAAGTAGAAAATTCACCTATAGTCTTGTGAATTAAATATAATATGATAGATGGAAAATATAATTTATTTAATAATTTTTTCAACAAACATTTAGATGTTGATGATTTTTAAAGCTTGGTCTCCAAAACCAGGCAGTCTTCAGTTAAATCTTTACTCAGCTTAACATGTGTTTGACTTTGGGAAAGTTATGTGACCTCTTAAACCTCAATTTATCTACCCATAAAGTTGGGAATAATAACAATAGCATAAAGTTGTGGGGATTAGGTATTCATTAGGCAATGATGAGTGAAGGCAGACCTGAGGACTACCTCATGGCGACAAGAGACTTTAATAAAGAAATCATTGCAAAAAATCTATAATTGCAAACTAAAAAAAATTCTGGAAAGAAATAACACAGTAGTAGGGTAATTTATTTAAAAAGGCATGACCTAGTCAGGGGTCTCAGAAACCTTCTGAAGGAAGTGATGGAGGGATCCGAAGATTAAGGAAGAAACTGGAAAAAATATTGGGGTAAGAGTTTTGTAGGGGGTATTTGTGGAGGGAATGGTGGATTTATCATGGAGGAAAATAGAAAATACAATGGGAATATACAGGGAGTGGCACTGAATTCATTCTTGGAGAGTTGGAAAATAATTTGTAGAAGAGGAGACATCGCATTCATTTTTGAGGAAGAAGGGAGATATGAGGAACCTTGAGGAAGTGGACAGTACATTCCAGGCAGAGGAGCATTTCAGAAGCTTTCTTCACTCTCTTTGGAGGGCTGCTTACCATTTGGTGTAGCACAGCGTAGGGTATAAAGAGGGCAGCAGTGGCAGGTTCTGATGGAAAAGTAGGCAGGTGCATGGTGGTGCCAGAGCCACACAGCATTTCAGTTTTTATCTGTCAGCAGTGGGAAGATAACTATTTGAAGGAGTCATGGAGGGATGTGATCAGATTTACATCGTGAAACAGGCAAACACTGCAGTAAATGTGGGAAATGGATCTGGAGTTCATGTGAGATTGGAAGTAGGGAAACCAATTAGGTGGCTAAGGCGATTATTTTGATAGTCCTTTTAGGGAACCGTGAGTCCCAGAGTCCCAGAGTTAGAGCTGTGCTTGTGGGGCTGAGCAGAAGGGAACGCTTAGAAAGCCTGAGGGTTAGAATGACGTTTAGTGGCCCATGGATGTGACAGAAGAGGGAGAGAGACAGAGAATAATACGGCCCTCCTGTTTGGGTGACTGAAAGTACTGGAATATGAAGTTAGTGTAGTCCCTCCCCCATTTTCTTTTTGAAAGTAGTGAGAAGGGATAGAGACAAAAGATCTCAGTTTGGGCACATTGGCTATCAAGTAGTTGAAGGCTAAACACATGTGAACTTGGAGGTAATAAGAATTTTTTGGGCTGGAAGTACAAGTCTGCGAGGTGGATCTTAGCACACAGATGGCAGTGGAAGGCAATAAAATGTTTTTCTTCTTGAATTTCCTCTTTATCTCCTCTCTTCAATGTTAACTCCTTCTTATACTTTAGTATACTTATACTAAAATTTACTTATTTTTTAAAAAGGATTTCAGAGTAATCTATGGGTCCAGATGATTAGGTTACATTGTTTTTGTTAGGTAAAGGCCATGTTGTGGTGGAGTCCTTCACCCAGGAGGGTGCCAGGAGGCTTTCTCTCATCCCTGAGCAAGTCAGGAACTGTCTTTATACCCTGAGCTGAGCTTGGCTGGTCCTCAGAATTCTCTTCAGATGTTTTATTTTCTCAGCACAATCAGTGTGGGCAGGGAAGGTTCCTCCTGGGCATCCAGTGTCTCCCAGAATGCTCCCCACATGGGCAGCATCTAAGTGACACGTGTTGATTGATTAGTTGAATAAATGAAGGAGGAAGATTCTCCAGGGAAAATGCGTGGAGTGAAAGAAAAATCCCTCCGTGGCAAATTGGGAGGGACATCAAATAAGAGGCAATGGTTGATCTTGACCACTAAAGCTTGTTGTGTTTCCTTCTGTCTTTTGATTTTTGATATATAGCTTAAAAAATTCAGCATAGTTTTTATCTCAGATACATGCATACAAAATGTATTTTTTCCCACTTAATATTTTAGCACGAGCATTTTTTCAATATTGAGATGTCTTCATTTTTAATTTAGGTTTTATTTCATTTTTATAGGTTAAGTGGAAACTTTGTAGACATTCATTTGCTAGATGGCAGTCAATTTTTACTCACATAGGGATAGTTTCAGAATGACCGTTCCCTTGCCTTTATACACTTGCTCATTTATACGTGCATATAGTCATTCAACCATGTGAGCTTATACATAAGATTTAAATGTCGACCTCCTGGAGCCCAACGTAGGGTGGAAAAGGTAGACATGCACACAATTAATTTAAAAAAGAATAAAAAGTATTCTAAAAGGGGTCCATGCAAGTACCTTGAGTCTATAGTGAGAGACACCCTACCAATTTGTGCTAAAGCTAAATGTCTGCTTCAGGTTGGTATTTTAAATTAAATGCAGGTGTTTCTTTTCTGAATTTTGTATAATATAAGACTTTTATTTTTAAACAAGGAATGGTATGTTTTCTTCTCTCTATGCTTATAGGGAAGGGAAATTGGCATTTATTATTTCATTGCCATGTGCCCAGCTCTGGACACATTGAAACTATTCATATAATTTCCTTTATTCTTCATTATATCCTTCCAAATAGCTGTAATTATCCTTGTTTGACAGAAGAAAAAAATTAAGGCTCAGGAAAGTTAAACTATCTCCCCTTGATCACATGAGTCATAAATAAGGAATTCGTATTAAAAGCGTGGTGGTCCTAATATCAAAAACTTTATGCCCTTATTATATTCTAAACATATAATTCTGTTTGATTCTTGAAGAAAACTAGAACCCTGAAAAGTGACTTTTATATATGCAGAACATCTATATTCCTACACCATATTTCGCATATGTTTCAACAGATTATAGTGCTCAAGAGTTATTCCTTGATTTTCCATGCTAATGTGACCACACGATAGCATGCTATTCACAGGTAACATTTCTTTTTACCACTAGTTTTACCCTCCTCCTCTCCTATCCTACTAAGTCATTTCCAAGATTTATTGCATAGGAGACAAACAACTGACTTGAATAACAAGTCTCTTAAATATCCTGTGGTAGCAGTAATGAGAGACAACGGACCCTGCTTCTAAAAAATTGCCAATCAAAGGAAGGGAGAACATGGTAACATGTGAGTTGTGCTCTTCGGTCACTTTCCATGTACATCTGAGCTTCTCATCTAAGGCAGTGGTCTCTTTCTCCTTCCTGCTCACAGAGCCTCTCACCAGAGTGCCAGGTAGAGACTAAGGCCTTAATAAATACGTGTTCAGTTGACAGGAGCAGGAGAGCCAGTCTCACAGGATAATGTCAGCTCTTGAATAATTGAGCAGAGCCTGTGTGAGTAATGTATTTATGGACTCAGCTGGTATTAGCAATATCCTCTCTGCCATCTTCCTGCCCATGTCTCTCATCCCTCAGCCCTGTGCTTGTAGCAAGGCATTCTATAAAGTGCGTTTGTTAATAAAACGAGCAAGAGGAGGTGTGTGCTGGGGTAAAGGTGTCAGGGAGTTATGAATTTGAAAATGTTCAAACAATTCATGCCAATGTTTTGTTTCATAAGTATACACAGATAATGTCATAGACAATCAATGGTTTCTCAGTAGCAGAAACTGAGACTGAAACATGATATATTCATGAGATGGTAACTTTACTACACCAGCCAGGGCCGGTTTTTGTTGTGGTTATGCTTCATAGAAAGGAAACACACTATGCAGCAAAAAAACAAAACAAAACCTCTTTTCAAGGTCAAAAATGATGTTTTATTTCATAGAAACACATTATGGATATATGATTTTCTGTTAAAACTAAAATGATCCTGGCTGAAAAACATCACTAGGATAAATTATATGTAACTGTGTTTAGTTATCAGGAACAGAGGCAAGACATTTTCTTGGATGAATCTTCTGTTTTTTTTGAGCCTGGGAGGTGGACGCAGAGAAAGAACCAATTAGGGTTATCCAGGGTTTTTTTTTTTTTTTTTTTTGCAGTTTTTGGCCAGTACTGGGTTTGAACCCGCCACCTCCGGCATATGGGGCTGGTGTCCTACTCCTTTGAGCCACAGGTGCCACCCCAGTTTTTATGCGCACATCAGCACATGAAGGGTGTTGGTGGGGAGGCCTGTTTGGGTGGATCCAGTTGGATTCAGCTGCATGACGCACACCAACACCTAACGAGACAGTTAAGCCAGTGTCATTTAGCAGAAGGGTTTGTGTGAGAGTTCCTGGATTCACATACTTTGTGGATGATAATAACTAATGTTTATGAAGCAGATAAAGGTATCTACATGACTTTTGCTTACATTGTGAGCTTTTTAGACCACATTTAGAAACTTGGCATCTCTCCACTGGTCAGAAGTAGCCAGTCACCCTTAATGGAGCACATGTTGTTTTGCTGGCTCAGTTCTCTGGGGTCTACTTTATCCTGATTTCTGGATTCATTCCACAATGTCTTGATCTATTTCTTGTGAAACTCTGACTGTGGGCCCCTAAAGAATTGTGGTTCATGTTGCTAAAGCAAATGGTAGGGACTTTAATATTCTCCCTGTGGGTTCTTTTAAGTCCTTACTGCGAGAACTTTGCTAGACCCACCCTTCTGCATTTATTGTGGGGGCTGTCTTTGTCTTTGCCTGGACCTTTCTACCCTCTCTCCTCAGATGTCTGGGGTGTCCTCTGTCTATGCAACCAGTGATATTGGAGGGGTAATATTTAATTCTTATGGGAAACCAATAACTTTTGGCAGGCACAAATTTGGGGTATTTGAAGACTAACTCCTTCATAAAATACTTCAGACTTAGCCTGGTACCTTGGAACAGAGACTTAACAGGTTTTTTTACTTTCAAGCATTCATAGATTCATAGTCTACTAGGATTAAAGGGCCTTTGACCATCTCTGTGTTTTAAGCAGTATTGTTACACTTGCTATTAAGATGTATTTTACTCAACTTTGTTTATTTATTCAATTTTAGGGTTACATTTCTAAAGGATTGTCATTTTCTGTGACTCCTAGAACCCTCTGCAATTTTGCCATTCAACTCAATATTGGACCAAGATGGACGCCTGACTCAAAGCCACTAAAGGCACTCACTGGCTAATGGATAATCAGATTCTCTTCCGGGGAATTTGAGATCCAGACTAGTAATTTGTCAGTGACGAATGATTCTGAGCGGGGGCCGTGACGTCTTCAGGCTAATGGCCATGTTGAACTTTGATCTTCAGTCAAATTCCAACTCCAAACAATCAAGTGACCCAAAGGGTCTGATACTATGACTGGCCCATTAAGGCAGCCATTTCTGTACCACAAAATGGGGACCAGAAAACAGCTACAAATGTCTATGTGCATTTGCTAATATTTGAGAATTTGATATATTATTTACCTGTTTCACTATCTTACCAACTTTTCTTGCCTCTGTTAATAGTTGTGGGTCTACTAATATGAAACTAATTTATAGCTTTTATATGAAGGCTATAACCCAATCTCAGTATAAGAACATGGGGAAGGGGGCGGGGGGGGGAAGGGGGAGGAACGGTGGAGGCAGGGTGAATGGTGGGTCCACACCTAGGGTGCATCTTGGAAAGGTGCAGGTGAAGTTTACTAAGTATAGAGTATAAGGGTTTGAACACAATAATTAAGAAAATGCCATGAAGGCTATGTTAACTAGTTCAGTGAAAATATTTCAGACTGTTTATGGAACCAGCACGTTGTACCTCAAGATTGCATTATTGTACACAGCTATGATTTAGTTAAAAATATACCAGATGAATACCCTCAAAAAAATGGTTGTGGGTCTACGCGGCTAAGATGATTGGGATAAGTAACTTGACTTTTCTAGATGCAAGAATCATGTGCTCATTCTTAGAAAAGCAATAAAGAAGTCATAAGGTAGGCAACGTGTGCAATGTGTTTGGAAGAAAAGCAGGCCTGGGATGGTGGCCATACATGACATTATAAGGCAATTTTGCTAAACTCATCTATTGTTCAAGAGAAATAAACTGCAGGACAATGAAGAAGCAATGAGAGTCTTTAAGTGAGCAAGGAGTAGTCTTTTGGAAAAGGAACACCGGGTCATTTTGGAAGAACATCATGGGTATATCATCACTTTTATTTAACATCTAAAAAGTCAGTGGTACTTGTCTGTTCCTCAGGCCAGATGATAAACTGCAGAGAAGGGGAAGGCTTCTATTCCTCTAAGAATATGAAAGCTTTATTCCTAGAGGCTCTGAACTGAATTATGGCTAAATTAGCTAGAGGCAGTAAAACTGAAGCCAAATGGGATGGCCTCGAAGGGAAGAATTACCTATATTCTACTGGGAGAAAATGACGGCTACCATTTATTGTGTGCCAATATGTGCTAAAAATGGTATTAGGAAACTTAAGATTATTTCTGTCCTTATTGTAAGTGTACAACATAGGTATTATTATTTCCATTTTCCAGACTGGGAAATTAATGCTTAGAGAGATTGCCTAATTATTTGCTAGCAAGTAGAATGAAGACACAGGTCTTTTGATTCTAATGATGATTCTAAAGGAACCCTGCATTGTCAGACTCTAGAGGATTCTTACATTTTTCAGTAAAACCCAGAACAGAAAACAAATCACCTATACTTCATTTTTGGATAAATGGGAAAGTGTCTAGCTGGGTTCTTAGATATGTCCTAAAACAAATGATAAAAAACAAACAAAAATACCACTTCCTGACAAGTCTTTCCAACAGCTTCCAACAGATTTCATGATGCTTCAACAAAAGCATTCAATGAGCCCCCGTTATAGCCTATCCTATTTAGATTGGCATTCAAAGCCCTCGTCCTGAGTGGTCTCTGAATTTGCAATATAGACTTATCTTTTTTTTTTTTTTTAATATAGACTTATCCTTCTTTCTAGATGCTTTATTAGAAAACCACTGTATCCATTCCAGTATTTATGCTTTTCTCTTTCCTCTTGCTTGCTACCACTATCCATTACTGCAGCCTCCACCACTGTCTCGTGAAGTTTTCCTCATTGGCTTCATTCTTTGAATTTTTGTTATGTCTTTAGCTTGCATTTATTATATGGTTAAACATATTGTAGTTGACCGTAATTATTTAAGAACTTCTACTGGAGTCTACACATTAGGAAGAAGAGAGCATGTTTTAAATATCTTTCCTTACACATGGCCATATAAATATTTGATTCAATGAATATTATAAGCAAGTTATAGATGCTCACTCAGTGTGATGACTGATAATAGTAAGATGGCTTCCATGTACTGAGCTTCTATTATGTAAGGAACATGTGAGGCACCTTATATGAATCTTTTTCTCATTCCAGAATAGCCCTCACAGGGAGAAAGAAGTTGGAGTAGTTGGCCTGTGACTTAATCTTTCCCGATTAGTAGGGGAACCCTCCTGGGGAGAAAAAGAGAAGGCAAGTGACTCAGTAATGTGAAAAAAGGACCTCTAGGTAAACAGACTGGTATTTTAAAGGAAGATATTCCTATTCTATGGATGCTTTATGTAGCATGTCCCTGATTTATCACGTGTGAGACAAGCAAATCAATGACCTACAGATTTGTGGGGCATGGTTCTCTGGTATGTATTATCTGGGATATAAAATAGAGATGGCTAAGACGCCAGCCATGTACACCAGAGCTGATGGGTTCGAATCCAGCCTGGGTCTTCCAAACAACAATGACAACTACAACCAAAAAATGATCAGGCATTGTGGCAGGCGCCTGTTGTTCCAGCTACTTGAGAGGCTGAGGCAAGAGAACCATTTAAGCCCAGCAGTTAGAAGTTGCTGTGGGCTGTGATGTTACAGCACTCTACCCAGGGTGACCAGCTTGAGGCTCTGTCTTAAAAAAAAAAATAGAGATGTTTCATGACTTAAGTGCTCCCATTATGTGGGGTGACCTTAGAGATCTCGCCTATTCTACTGGGTCAGGGAGCACGTGTCCAAAGCAGCAGAAAGAATTTAGGGAGCCTGAAAGTGTCTCAGACCTCCCTCTGTTTCATGTATGCCTCTTAATTGTATCTCCTGGAACTTTTGAATACGAGTGTCTGTAAAGTTTGTGTGCAATTTAAAATAGTTGTATTGCACACTAACTTTATGGACACCCTGTGTAATATGTTTATTGAGTAAAGGAGATTTAAGGTAGCAGACAGAATAAAGGTTGCTAATCAGCTGGTCTTAAGTAAGTAGATTATGCTGGAATATCTAGGTCAGCCCAATGTAATCAAAGATGTCTTTTGTTTGCTTGTCTTTTTTTTTTTTTTTCTTCTTTTCCTTTCCCTCACTTTAGTTTAGTGAGACCTGCATCAGACTTTTGTTTGCTTTTTTGAAGATGAATATTGTTATTGGCCTCTGAGTGGAGGTTTTCCAAGTTCTTGATGTTTATTAGGAAAGGAGTATCAGGATGCATCACATAAGCTGAGCTGAGCAAGTAACAACTTTTTATTGAAAGCAAAAGTCCACTGCCAGGGAGGAAGAGCAGGCAGGCTCAAAGAGAGCAGCTGCACTGTGAGGAAGTGCTTTGGACCTTTCATAGTCTTACTAATTGAGATGAGAAATATTTAAGGCCAGGAGGTTGGCTTTTACTAAGAATTTGGGTAGTAATTTCTAGAATTGTTTTCCCTCTCATTTTCATGCTTTATATGGCTGTCTTGGAACTGTCACAGTGATTTTAAGGGTGGAGAAAGTTTAAATTAGAATGTAAATGATATTATAATGAGCCAAGGTTCATGTAAGGTGGCAGAGATAGCTGACAAGCCCATCAAAGCCTGTTTTTGGTTGTGGTTATCAGCTCCTCTGCCAGTTTCTGATTAAGAATCATTTATTTTAATACCTGCATATGATCTTCAAGCTCCTGAGTTTGACCTCAGCCTTGTCTCTTAGTCTCCTATTTTCACACAAGGAGGTCACAAGACAAGGAGTGCACAGAGTATTTGGAAGCAAGAAGTATCAAGGACTTGAATTTTTTCTCTAGGGTCTCCAGAAGAAATGAGGCCCTGAAAACATTTTGATTTTAGTTTAGTGAGACCTGCATCAGATTGCTGATCTATAGAACTGTGCGATAAATTTATGTTGTTTTAAGCCACAAAGTTTGTGGTAATTTGTTACAGCAGCACTAGAAAACCAATACTATACCATAGGATATATCTGATATATCTCCATTTGAAGTGGCACATCTAGCATTGAAATCCAAATCCATCTGATTCAAAGTCTCTGTTCTTCCTGCTTGTTTCAGGACCTCCGCTTTTATTAGAGGATGCTATGAAATTTTCTCATTTTGGTTTCTGTTTTTATTTCTAGCATTTTATTCATTCTGATTTATTTGCTTTCTAAAGGGAGAAATAGTTTCCACCCACTGTTAGGCCTATCATGGAGTTTCCCTCAGGTTTTTAGATGGAGCTTACAAGTAAGAGCACTCTAGATATTAATTTCAGCTGTTCATATGACAGTGCTTCTGATTGAGGAGTCATATAAATTAAAATTATTTACAAGTCTTGCAAAAATAAAAATTTCTTACCTAAGTTGTATAAACATACTAGTGATTTCAGATAATATCTTATGTCAAGAACAACTTCTGTTGTTTATAAATTTAGAAAAAAGCATTTAGAGCTAAAAAAGCTTTCATTTATGTTCAAGCTTCTAGTTCTTTGTGTGATTCTGAAATAATTACTTCTCAGCTTCAATTTCCTGCTTTTTAAGAAGGGGATAATATAACTAAGAAAGGCCCAAATGAGAATTCACCTAGAGCACATTGTGATTTGTAAAACTCTATACGAATGTAAGGTGTCATAATTATTATTGTTGGGAGATTTGAGAGAGAATATATGAGTCTATGTGAATGCAATTCACTTGCTATATGAAAAGTTTGGCTGACTGTCATACCCTAAGGCATATTACTGTCAGTTGTGTTTGAACAATTACTGGCTGATCAAGAAAAAATTATGAATCAATTTCAGCAATACACATTGTAATTAGCTGTTCCAGACTAATTTAGAGTGCAGAGATCCCTCAGTGATCAGAACTCATAACACTTATGGCTTATAATCGTGGTTTGCAAACTTGACTACACATTAAAATCACAGGAGGAAATTAAAATAAAAATCCTGGATCTTTTGCTAAGATACTGTGATTCCATGTTTTTTTCTTTTTAAAAGGTACCTGATGATGCAAATTACTATTTAGGCTAGTAAGTGCATGTCCTCTGACAGCCAGTGGTCTTACTTAACTTGTACTAATAGGTAAGTTTTCATGTTTTAAAAAGATTTTTTTCTGTTATGCTGTGAGGGTTGTATCTCCATACAGGGTGGCTGGCAGTAAGTGCTGCTGCTGATGGTGTTTACACAGGGAAAAGTACCAGATGGTTCACAGGCCACAAGTAGTGGTTTGTACTTCAATTATTTGAAGAGATAATAGCATGTTTTTAATTATTCATGACACATGTTTAGAAAACTTGGAACTTGAAGAAACCAAAGACATGATCTGGTTCAATTTGTCTTTCTTCCCTAGATAAAGAAACATAGACTGAGAGAAGTTAAAATGCTTACCTAAGTCATCTGGGACTGGAGTGCCCAGACTGTCTTTTTCCGAGATTCATGGTCATTGTAGAAAGCAAAATTGAAAGGCACAAATAGTCAAATGCCTCATCTGAGCAGGAGCCCAATTTTCTTTCTTTTATTAGAAGTCTTAATTATACAGCAAAAATGCACAGGCTTTAAATTTCTTCTCTTGAATATTGTGTGACAGAGGTACTATGCAAGCATCTTCAAAGTTCAAAAAGTGAAGGAAAAATCAGAGTGGTGCCTGTGGCTTAAAGGAGTAGGACGCTGGCCCCATAAGCTGCAGGTGGCCGGTTCAAACCCAGCCCTGGCCAAAAACTAAAAAAAAAAGGGGGGGGGGGGAAGGAGAGGATTTGTACCCTCAACTGCTTTTATGTTATTTCTTCTGTTCTATATATAAACCAGCAGGAAAATTACTACTCAAATCCCCTCCAACATCACTGATGGCTGATTCAAACTAAAGTGAACAACTTGGATGTTAAAATGCACAATAAGGACCAATCTTGCAAAATAATAAAATACTTCATACTTCAAGTTTCACACATCCATGTGGAGAAAGGCATTCCTTTTATCTGAGCATTTGGAAAGCAGACTGGTTACGTTTTAGGAACTGCATTAATGAAACATGAAATTCCTCTTTTGTCTGCTTCTGAAGTAGCATAAATGATTTTTTCTTTGTTATGTTGATTGTACTCTATGTTTTCTCAGGCCTGGTTCACACTGTATTCATCTTTTACCTTCTAGAACCTGCCCCATGGCTGACTGTCGGGAGACAGTCTGTCGAAGTGAACTGCTGAGGGACAGACAAGAACCTTGAGAGTCAGAGCTGAGCCACATTTTACCAACATTGAAGATATTTTTACTTTTAGCCGCATTCCAGTGAAAATGTTTTGTAGTGACATTTATATATAAATTATTATAAGGTAAGTATATAATAAAATATGTAAATAATATATGTATTATTATATAATAGTATATGTATTATTATTTAATAATGTATATACATACATTATTATAATACATATAATAATATATGTATTATTATATTATATATTATATATATATAAGATGGTCACAACAGGAGGGACAAATAACATCCATCATCTCACATAGTTACCCCTTCCTCCTCTCTGTGGGAAGGGAAGCTATAATATCCTCATTAAGCCCCAAATCCTGAATAGAATACATTATTATTAATTATGTCCTCATGGTGTACATTAGATCTTTACACTTCTTCCTTCTACATATTTACTGTTTTTTATCCTTTGACCCACATCTCCCCATTTCCCATCCCCTCAACCCTGGTAACCACTGTTTTATTCTCTATCTCCACCTATTTGACCATATTTTTAAGATTTCACATATAAGTGTCTTTCTATGTCTAGTTTCTTCCAGATAAATGCATGTTGTGACAAATAGCAGGATTTCCTTCTTTTTCTCAGGCCAGAATAATAATATTCCATTGTCTGCATGTATGTATGTCTCTGTGTGCGTGTGTCTCTCAATTCTCTATCCGTTCTCTCACAACTTCTTTAATCATTAATCCATTAGTGGAAACCTAGATTGTTTCTATATCTTGGCTATTGTGAATAAGTGCTGCAAAAAAACACGAGGGTGCAGGTATTTTTACAAGGTGGTGATCTCCTTTCCTTTGGATATATACCCTGAAGAGGGACTGCTGAGTCATGTGGTAGTTGTAGTTTAAATTTCTTTAGGAACTTCCATACAGTTTTCCATAATGGTTGCACCAATCTATGGTGTACCAACAGGAGTCTATCCAAAATGAAAAGCAAAATTTTAGGGTGGTCCATAGGAGAAGATTTGGGACTAGAAAAAGCAAACAAAACGGAGTACTTTGATCTAGGTACATGTAAGAATAAAGAAGGAAATAAGAACAAAGTAGGAAAAAGACGAGTATAGTCTCATCTGTATTAAGATGTTAGTTATGACGTATCTTCTTGACAAATTCTTTCTTATTACCCTGTAAATATAATATAAATAAATACAAATTCTTTCTTATTACCCTGTAAATTACCCTGTAAATATAATTTTAAGCTTTCTCATTATTGGGAGGGCTCTGCACATGCCATAGTAAAGAAACTGATAAATTTTTTTGTATTAAAAATATGAGATTTTTCACATTGCCAAACCTTAGGGCTTTATATGTTTAACTGAGATATTAATATATTAAGAAAATAGTGATGATAGGCTTTTAGTAATGTGATTTTAATTACCATAAAATGTTCTAGTGAGATGGTGAGATGATTTTAAGTTAAGTTTTACCTAAACATGAAATTTGGTAAAGTTCATAGATTTTAATAGTTTACAGAAATGCTCCAAGTTATTGGGAAAACATCTTTAGGTAGAGCATTCTGTTTTACACCCCTGAAGAAAAATTCAGCAAAGTTTTTAATTTTTTTTTCTCTGATACTGACTCTCATGACTCTTTTTAGTGAGGGAAGTGAAAAATATGTGTGTATCCTCAAAAATTATATAGCTGGCAATTTTGGTTACATATCTTCAGAAAGATTACTACCATTAGATGTGGGACACTGAAGCTCAGGCTTTTGTTGTTCACAACCCTTATACTTTTCCCGAATGTACCTGCTTGGCCTGTGATGTGGTTATAATCGTTCTTTGACATTTCACATTAGTTTTTAAGCCTAAAATCAAACTTTAAAAATTCTTGTAAAAAATAACTATAAAAATAAGATATATATTTTTTGAATATCCCATTTTCTGCTAATTGCGCTAATGGAAAGTAGATACAAGCTGTGTTTTCTCATTAATTATTCAGATTTGAAAATATTAAGAATACTTGCAAGGAAAACAACTAGTGTAATTGCGAGGGCAAGTTCATCCCGCCCTCCACTTTTGATGTGTATAGTGGAGTGAGCAGAGGTCAAATGGGAGACAGAAATCCTATAATGTTTTATCTTTTAGCTAAGGAATTTGAAAGCTCCTTTATCTGCATGTATATTAAAAGCAGGCCATGCTTCCTTGGTGTTACCAAGGTCTTGTGCCTTCAGAAACCAGATATAGTCTATGGTCTCCCTTTCTCTTGAAGATAGTTTTGTGGCATTGTAGCTGGGGAAGAGAGCAGTAGGCAGGAAGCTATCTCCCAGGGACTCCATACTGGAGACAGGGTCTCTCTTAGGATAAAGGCAGAATTTTCCAAACAGGGCTCTTAATAGCTTTTCGCTATGTTTGACTCAAATTTTGGGAAGCTTTGTATCTAACATTGTTACTCAGGCTTTCCTCTCTTCTCAATCTTCAGGGGAAATGGGAATAGTTTGCTATTCTTTTTTCAATTCCTCTCGTTATTACTGACCTTCTGTCTTCTTAGATTCTCCAGATTCTGTAGTTCACTGATCCTTGGGAATACTTAAGCCACTTGGGACCTTGGAGTTGGAAGAAGGGCAGCTGCTCCCCTTCCTCTGAGAAGTAAATGCATGCACATAATATTTGGATACCCAGTTGAGTAAATGAGTGCACATAATATTCAGGTACCCAGTTTATAAAGCTCTGTTGACACCAATTGCAGCTTTTCCATCCACAATACAGACAGATGTATTTCCTGTATAAGCCACATAAAAAATAAGTCCCAAAACCCCCAAACCAAATCTACACCTTGTGGCATATGGAGAAAGATCTGAAAGTGTTGTATCTTTGAGAACTAGAAATGTTTAAAGTTAATATGACTATGGTGTGTAAAGCTCGTCTGAACAGTAGCTAAGGAGGGATGTTATTCATAGTAATTGTTTAAAGCATGTAGTGTGTGATACATCCCTCGATTGAGTCTTACCTCAATAATAGCTCCAGATGGAGCAGACGTGTGTATAACACTGATTCTTAATGAAAAAGCAACTCGAACACTCTCAGATTCTTTGTTTTCTTCCATAGAACTCTTCTGTTAAAGAAGAACGCACCGATGGGAGAATTGACCATCGTTCAACTTTTCATGGAGTAACAAAATGGCCCATTTTCTTTCCCTTGCCCCCAGTTGAGAAATCCCTTCGTGTAGCATTTGTTAAGCGAAATATGAATATATATAGTTTGGTAAATGAATTAAAAAAATTAACAGAAAGTTACAATGTGGGACTAATTAGAATCAGAAGAAACCTGGAATGAAAATCAAGAGATGTGGAATCAAGTACTTTTCTTGATACTTCTGAATCTTGACCTTGGGCAAATAAATCATTCCAGCCTTTTAACCTAGGGTTTTCATTGGTAAAAAGAATGTGTGCATGTTTGTTGGGGATAATCTCTGGGTTTTCAAGGAGGTATTTGGGAAGCTGTGGGTTTTTTTTTTTCTTTTTTTTTGCAGTTTTTGACGGGGCTGGGTTTGAACCCGCCACTTCCAGCATATGGGGCTGGCACCCTACTCCTTTGAGCCAGAGGCATCGCCCTGTGGGGGTGTTTTTTTTTTTTTTAATCTCTGACAATTTCATTTTATTATGTGATCAACAGATGTGTTGCAAGTTGGGTTCATGAGGAAAATAAAAGTTTAAACAGTTAAACTGTGGTCATCACATAATTTTATAGATCTGTGAGAAAATAAAATTAAAATCTGTTTGAGAAATAACTTTGCAGCAACACAGATATTTATTCTGCTCTTTCCTGATCACTCCCATTTTTGTCCCTCTTGATTATGTTGTGTGTTCATTTCTAAAAGGCAACCAGGTAGTGGAAACAAGAAGGAATTTGGACTTGAAGAGCAATTCTGGACAAGGTTCTGTAACTTACTGTGAATTCTCAGACTGGTCCTTACGCTTCCCTGAGCATGGTGATAAAAGTACTTGTTCTAACTGGGTGCTGTGGTGCACCCCTATAGTTCCAGCTACTCAGGAGGCTTGAGTATTTTGGGAAAATCCTGAGACAGTGTAGAAAAACCACCTTCCGAACTGAGATGGTGCCAGGAAACCAAAGAAATGACCCTGTGGGAGTGTTTTTATTTGTCTTAACATCTTGGGATATTCCTGGCATTCATTGTTTGCCGGTCTGGATTGGAAAACACTTTGCAGTGCCAAAGATCATCTTATAGGGTGAAGAATTGTCCTGCCTCCAATGTGAGTTATCAGAACTCCACTTTGCGAGAATCTCTTCCTGTTCCACATAAAGTTACATAATTGGTAAAAACAATAGTAGATTAAATAAAACTATAAACTGATTATAAAACTATAAACACAAAGAAACACTTCAAATTAAAAAAAAAATGCTTGGAACAAAGGTAGTCTCTGTGCTCCTTTACTGGGAAGTGAAACTATCATTTATTGATGATATCTATACCAGCCATTTCCCCAAATGCAACCCCACACATGTTAATGAGAACTCCTTGACTTAGAGGTTATTTCTATATTGCCAATAATGAGTCTGCAGCTGAGGGGGAGGGACCAATTGTCTGACAGCAGACGGTAAGTAGCAGAAACAAAATGGTAATCTGAACCATCTGGCTCCAAACCTGTGGCTCTCTCTCCACATTATGCTCCCTTGAAGATGGAAAATGAGGAAAATGAGGATAGAAAAGTGCATGCCTATCAGTGACCAGCCATTGTGAACCTGTTTCCATTTCCTTGAAGGTACAGTAGTACACTGCCTCTGAGTTTTGCAAAGGCTGCATCCCTTTTTTTCTGAGTCCCTCCTCCACGCTTAGCCAACTAGTCTTCAATATTGGGTCTTGCTTCTTTTTGGCTTCCTCTGACCACATGGGATGGACTTTAGGAGCCCTGCTTTGTGCTTGGCCCCCTCCAACCCTTCCTTGGGCATCCATACTGCTCCTCACTGTAACCATCTGACCTCCCAGCTGGCAGTAACCTTCATGGGGGCAAGGTCCTGGGTCCCCAATTCTAGTGCTGTATTTTGCACCTTCTGAGAGGATAGAGAGGGATGAAAAATGTGAATGCAGCAAGTAATGTTAAGAACCAAAGTGATGGTAAGAGCTGCGCCACAACCCGTGACTGTGGGTGGGGCCGCTTGGACCCCCGTAAGAGCTACGCCACAACCTTCCACCCGCACCTGCCCAGACTTCCATACGAGCAGCACCGCAACCCACGACCTGTGACCCGCACCTGTGGGCCTCTGCATACCCTGACCAGGTACTCTGGGAGCCGCATAACCTTGTGTCCTCCCTTCTGTACTCTCAGTCCCTCCACACAGGCCTGCTTATCTTGCCAGGGACTCTGATAGCCGAGTGCCCTCCGGAGCCCACCCTGCCTCTGCGTGGAGCCCTTCTCCTGGTCAGAGACTGATGGAGCCTTGGGCCCTCTGTGTCCAAGTCACTAGGCACCAGGCACTCCCAGAGCAATGTGCACCACCCCCTGTCCTTTTGCTGGATCCGGGTGTGTCACACTCTGGAGCTGCTCCCACAACCAGAACTCCCTGGCTGGGGCAGCCCCAGAGGAGCTACACAGAGCCACTCCCTACAAAGATCCAACAACAATAGAGTGATTGACTGGGGTCTAATCTTGGAGAGACACCTCCCCAACTCTGAGGACGGCCAGAGGCAATGGTGAAAAACAATCATGAGGTGAAATCAACAGAAAAACTCTGGCAATATGAATAATCAGAGTAGATCAACTTCCCCAAGGAACAATGGGGCAGACATAGCACAAGATCCCATGCAAAAAAAAAAAAAAAAAAAAAAAAAGCTGAGATGCAGAAATTGAATTCAGAATCTAGATAGCAAATAAGATCAAATTAGAATTCAAAGCAGTAACCCAAAAGATGTTTCAAGAAATCAACGAATTCAAAGACCAAATGACCAAAGATATTGACACATTGAGAAAAGAAGTTGCAGCCCTCAAAGATGTGAGAAACACAGTAGAATCCCTCAGTAACAGAATGGAGCAAGCCGAAGAAAGAATTTCTTTTCTTTTCTTCCTTTTTTTCTTTTTTTTTTTTTCAGTTTTTGG